>BMAW01077430.1:0-134507 GCA_019974015.1 Nephila pilipes
AAAATTTTTGTGATTCAATTCGGACACAAATATTCCATTGACTTTTTTTTCTTCTTTTTTCTAATCATTGTGTTAATTTAATTGCTTTTTTGGGGGGAAAAGCAATTATACAATGAAATAATAATTTTTTTTATTTAATTCAGCATGCCCCTTTTTGGGAAAGTTTTCGGAAACTATAAAGGGTAAAATAGACTGTGTGTGAGTAGAATGGAGTGGTGGGATACTTGCAACATTCTTGGTCAGGGGTACGCTGAAAGGAATCGAACCAGCTAAGGGTACACGGACTAAATGGGTTGAGAACCACCACCCTGAACTAATTTCTTCTTGGTGCGTTTGGATTTCATTTTTCACTAATGTATAAATAGTTTTGAATACGATGATATTAATTTGATCTTAAAATTTTTTACAAAAAATTTGAAATAAATTGTGACAGGTACTTACTTAGGTATTTCTGTAATATAATTACAGGTGAAAAAATTGTCTTAATATTTATTTTTCTCGTTAAATAAATATAAAGACCTTTTTTTTTTGCAATTATATTACAGAAATACTCAAGTCAGTTCAAACAACATCTATAACAAAATTATAAAGACTGAAAGTTAAAAATAAATAAATAAGTAAATAAATAAAAATATATTAAAAAATTTTATAATTTTATTTCAAAATTTTTGCCATTAAATTTATAGAAAGACTTTGTATTACTTAAATACTTAAAAAAGGTCAAGAATTATTATATGTTTTTTTTCAGAACTATAAATAATACTTCAAAAACAGAAGTGATTGATTAACATAAGGATATGTATAAAAAGAAGAAGAAAAAAAAAGTACTGTTTTCCATGACTGAAATTAAGTAATTTTAATGTAGATAATTAAATATTATTACATGATAACCGAGAGGGGGGAAACTACACATCAGAATGAATTATGGATTCATTAACAACAATTATGCGAATATAACACTTCGTTTATTTACCTATTAGAAATAAAAAAAAAAATGTATGTCCTTTATTAATTCATTTATGCTGTACATCATTAGTTTTCTTAACAATTAGTACTACTAATGTAAAATATATTATAGTTTTTTTTTTTTTTTTTTTTTTTTTTAATATTCGAGATATTACTGATGATTACTGATAAATTAAAAAATGCATTCACATCGCAAGTAAATTCTTCTAACTCATAATAATTGCAGAAAAATACATTTAAATATTAATTCATAAATTTATTCACACTTTGAAAATAAAATTAACTTCTTTGTAAACTTTTCAGATATTTTTATTTAAAATACTGTAAATTTTCAAAAGTGAGATTAATATTGTTCCTGAAAATAGTTTCTTCAATGCTCAAGAGATGGCGCCATCAAATAATGTTTAGAAAAATCTATTCCCCTTTTAATTGCTATTTTAACGTCCATTTATTACTTAAATTTTACAATTTAAATATAAAAATTTACATGTAAGTTCAAATAAATTTCTTCAGCAATTTTTATTGCTTAAACCCTTTCGAATTTCAAATCCTGTTTTTTTTTAATACTTTTCCGTGTGTTCCATTTGTTAATTCTTTTGCGTATTTAGTTAGAAAAATATTATTTTCTACATTAACTATAATGCCATGGGAAAAGATAAAAAAAATGTGTGTGGACATTTTAAGAAGACATATTTAATAGTGATATGAGAGAGACTCGTTCAACAAATATAGGCTTACAAATCAAACGATAATTAAATAAATTATTTATTGAAATCATGTATAAATGATTAATGATTTATTGAAAAACCATCATTAAAATCATATGTTTCATATCATATCATCTATATGAAACTCTAAAATTTAATACACACAGAAGTCAAATAAAATTACAACCAAAAGAATTATTATAACATTATTGATTAATTGCTGCCTAAAACTAAACGTTTTTAGAAAAGTTTTTGCTTTTGACAAACATTAAGTTGTTACTGATTTATCACGAAATAGCTATTCTTTTCTTTTTCAACATAATTATTACCTTACATGGTGCGAAAAATCGTTTTCTCTTAAGGTACATTTCCTTTTATTGTGCGCATTAAATTAAACAAAAAAAATTGCTGGGAAAATGGCAAAACCTGATTTCGATTTGTATAGAATTTTGCACCGTATGTTTGGATTTCATTGAAATTTAAGTTATCTCTCTCAATTGAGAGATATATTGCATATTAGCTTTCGTGCGACCTTGTCGAATTTCAGATGCTTCCATTTTCTGCCCTCATATATTTTGCGATTTAGAAATAACAACAAGATGCTCATTTAGTTTTCGCCATAAATTTGTAGCATTCAATTTTTTCTGGAAATTTCCAGAATTTAAAATATATATCATTTGAAATATATATATATATATATATAAACAATTTGAAATATGAAAAAAATTGTTTTAAATTTAATTCTATAATGATATATCATTAACGTAATGAATATAATACATTTTACTTGGATTTTAATATAAGAGCACTTCAAGGATAGTCCACCTTTTTGTACTTATCGCCCACTTTTGTATCTCTAATAGTAATAAAATTTTCTAAACCTCCACCTGTGTTTCTGTAATGGTGATTTATGTAGCAATGAAGTAACTTTATTTTACAAAATTTGTAAAGCCAAGTTTCAGTAAGTCAAAGCATATAATAATAACTTTTACCAAATATTTTTTGTAACACTTTCGCTTAGTTTGACTGAATAAATTTTAATACAACAACCTATTGTAGTTAAATCTATTTTTTCATCTTTCTTTGCGTACATAGAAACACTAAGTACGAAGAAATTACATTTAAATTAAATAATTAATGACGCTCCTGAGTCTGATGCTGAGAAACTAAATACTGGATATCTGGCTCAATTTTTGAAAGGAACAAACGAAGGTCTTCTGTTTCGAAATATTCAGGTAGTTTTTTTCGTCGTAATGTGATTAACAGCACCAAAGCCTGATTCCACAAGATATGAGGTGAGGTTTAGTTTGAGTTTTTTTTTATTAACGTCGTACTAGAAGTAACTCGAGAGCTATTGGTGACGGACCTAGTAATTTTTAACCTCGGTCAAGTGACGAGGACGACACCTGAACTGGCACCCCCTCTCCTAACTTCCACACCACGCCAATGGGGGGACTTTGGGCCCCGACAAATTTAACGGGCATTAGCCCCGGCTATACGGCGGGTCTTTAGCGGTCAAAGCTCGAACCTACGACTGAATGAAAACCATCGGCCACGAATCCGAAAACATGACCACTAGAATATCGCGGCCTCAAAATTTATGAGGTAGGGAAGCGTATCAAATAAACTGAATATCACTCTCCTCGTATTTGTATAAAAGGCAGGCTTTTTAATTTGTTTTAGTTTATCTATATGTTTTTTTACCACTACCATTAAATTTATAATGACTTTCTTTATCATATGTAATTTTTAGCAGTTCTAGCAAATTGTATCAGCCTCTTCGATATTTGTAACAAAAATATTTTTTTTATCCAGTCCTGCAATTTCAAAAACCTTTGAATCGTTTTTCCATATTCAATTTAAATTCGTTTTGAGGATGCTACAGAATCTGTCAATATCATTTAAAGTTACATCATTTTTTACAGATAATAATTCAGGGAGCCGATGAGAAATTCTCTCTTCAATAGATGATAACGAAGTTAGATAAGCAAATCACTACAAAAACTCAACCACCCTCCATGAAAGCTGGTTTGCTCATTAACACGGGCAGTAGGTACCAGATTCACAACCACTGAAGTACTCTAATAAACCTTATTGTAAAATATAAGTTTATATTATTTATAACTTTGAAGTAAATTTGAAAGAAAATGTTACGAATAGTTTTAAGGTAAGTACGATATTGTGATTTGACCCTGTGTATGTGTTAAAATGCCAATATTTTTAATAAGTACTTCAATTTTTTTAAAAAAATAGCTTTTAAAATTCATTATACAATTGAAAAATGTGTATTATGCACGATAATTACAATTGTTCCTACTCTACCGACAATGTCTAAGCTATTATGAATTAAAAGATTCAAAATTATGAAAGGCAACTCTTTGTTAAAACTTTTTCTTTCTTTTTTTTTAAAAATTTCTGTAAGGGATGTAGGTCATTCATGAACCCTGTTTTCCAAAATTCAGTTTTATTGAACGCTTGTAAATGTTATACAATTATGTATGGTATCGGTTATCAAGCTCGTCAGTTGTCCTTATGGTCATTCAAAAGAATGAGTTGATTCTGACAACTCAACTTATAAATTTTGTTTATTAGAATCACTGTATAAATTGAACTATTCTGTACAAGATACAGTAGAATGAAAAGACATTGATATAGATGGTTTGAAGAGACAGCAGAAAAGAGTTTGGAGAAATGTGCAGCAGCAAAAGTAGATTTCAGGTTCGAGTAGTAGAAAGAGATTATGTGATAGCTGAAAGTGCTGTCGGGATTCGATCCTGACTCAGACCTACCGTTAATAGAAGTCAATTGAGTAAAACCTTTTGATATTCTTTAGATGTAGACGCCAGAGAACTTTCTCCAACAGACGTAATAAATATCTTTAGTTTATTGTTCTATCGAGAGAATAATAAATATCGAGTTAAAGATTAGACTTCCGATCTTTTGATTATTTATTTGCGCCTGGACTGTAAGAGATATTTATGGTTCAAATAATAGGCAGCAGCGAATACAGGATGTAACAGCATCCGATTTCTTTCAATTAACAAAATATATAAATGTCATTTTTTTTAAAAAAAAAATTCTCTTAAATTGCTCTTTTTTATGTTGATTTCTGTACTGGTTTGTTGAATTTTTGCATAGTGCTATCGTTTAAAAATGTTTAATATGTATTTATGTAACTAAATGGTTCGTCACAAATAAATTCAATTTCAGTAGAATCTCCAAAAATTGACGTATTCTTCAGGACATTGTAGAAAAACTTATTCAGTGACACAATGAAGTAAGTACAATGAAATATAAATTTAAAAATGTACTGAATATCACGAACATAATTTGATAAGATGCTTGCATATGTCATAAAACACTTGCCTGCTGGGCTTTGAACTATTGCCGATTCGGATTTGGAACTATTTCAAATGCGATCAGAGAACTATCGTATATTCGGACCTAGAATAATTGCAGAAGCTGGCTTAGAACAGTTGTTGACATAGGAGTAGAACAATCGCCGAACCGGCTTAGAATTATTACCGATTCGGGTTTACAACTATTACCGATATGCTCAGAAAACTATCGTAGATTCGAGCTTAGAATAATTGCCGACGCTGGCTTAGAATAATTGCAGATGTTGGCTTAGAACATCTGCTGATGCTGGCTTAGAACAGTTGCTGATTCCAACGCAAAACAGTTGCTTATGCTGGCATGAAACAGTTGCTAAAGTTGGCTTAAAATAATTGTTGAGACGTGTGTAGAACAATTACTGAGACATGCTTAGAACAACTGTCAATTCGATTATTGAATAATTGTTGACACCTTGCAAGAATTTCACAAATCTGCTTCCAGAGTTTCTGTTTTCCAACTTATCGTATTTCCAACGTATCCAACTCAATTCTAGTCCTTGAATTACCCATGAGAGCCCCAATGGAGAAAATTGTTTCCGTCCTTTTAGAAGCTTCTACTTGTATTGATTTTGAAATAGCAAACGATTTAGGATATTTACCAGTTAAATTCAATATAATAACAAAATCTTCACTGTAATGTTGTATTCATTGTGTTTTCAATGGAGGATTGACCTCTCTCTCTATGCTATTCATTTCTATGAACAGTATGTTTGCAGAAGTGATCAGTGGTTTCGTGCTTCATCTTATTATAAGAGGACTAGTCGGATGATAGTACGAAATAATAATTTACTTTTAATTTAACCTCAGATAGTAGAGCAGTTCAGCTCCACTCTACACTTAGAAGTAATTTGGATTTTGAACCAATAAGCCAATATTGTAAGGTTTTTCCTCTGTTTTGTTAAATTCACATGTTGGATTAGGTCTAACATATTGCAGCTTATCACGATTGAGTCTTTTTTTTTTATATATGCATAAAGGAGTGATCTGAAATATTGTCACGTTAATTGTCAATTATAATTGTCGTCCTACTGCAACGACATCCAATTATCCGTCTCGTCGGTCCTTTTAAATGTTATTCTATTACAAGATGTAAATTTCAAATTAAGTTCAAGCACACACGAAGTAATTAAAATAATTAATTATATCCAAATAACTTTTATTAATCCTCAAATGAGAGGGATGCTCTCCACAGTTAATTTCTTATCCGCGATTACAAACAGCTTCCACCATCTATTAAAGAATACGCTTACCGGATTACGATGAGAGTACCTCTTTCAATTTCTCCGACAACGTTGAGTCCTCATGGAACCAGTTCTACTTTATGTGTTTTAAGACTTCTGCGCGTATCACACTATCACCCTTCTTATTACAGTAACTTTATTATATTTCAATTCAATTCTCTGTCGCTTTTATACTACTTGATTATCTCTAGTCCCTCCTCTCTTAAAGTTATATTTCATGTGCATCATCACATTTCATTTGATAGGGAATAATCTGGGAATTAAATATAAAATCAGAAAGAAACTCCAGATTTTAATCGAAATGTGTGGTTTGATTATTTTTCGTCGCACCAGAAGAAACATGAGGGTTGTTGGCGATAGACATCGAAGAACCTATATCAAATGAAGAGGACGACACCTGAGCTGGCATTTCTTCTCCTAACTTCGACATAATGCCAACGGGAAGATTCAGGACCTTAAACCACATTTAACGTGCATCAACCCCGGTTACATGGTGGATATTTGGTGACATCAAGGCTTGAACCTACACTCAATGGAAACCGCTGACCGCGAGTTCTCTACCATGAGAACTAGGCTACCGCGGAATTTAATCGAAGGGAAAATTCGCAAATAGTCCAAGTTACACTACTCATACAAGATACATAAAAATTAGAAATGATTGAAATTAACCTTTACACATCGGCGGTTCATATGCTGTTCCAAAAAATTTTTGTCGCTCGCTTCGGCTGCGGTACAACTGCTGGACCAAGCTATCTAGAGACAATTCTTTCCCCCTTTTTTGAGCAGACCCTTTTAAAATTTTCCCTGATCCTTTTTACGACTTTACTTCTATTGTCCGTAATTGGGTGAGGATGTTTTTCGCTAACGTTATCAGTTGTGTGCGAATTCCTTATCATTGGCGACCTTTAGGAACAACTAAATTCGAAAAAATACTTTATTTGATGACTTTACGCTGTCTATGAAAGATAGATTTTTTCTTTTCTCTTGGGTTTTTTTTTTTTTTTTTTTTTTTTTTTCGAATTTTTAGAATGAATCTGGAATTTCTCACAGAAACAGAGATTAAGAATTTGATGAAAGATTTAGATGAAGAAAATTTTGTTGATAGAAACCCACAAAAAATTTAATGGTGCCGTTGCTGGATGGGGAAAAGAAAAATTAACCACTTCCAAGCAAAAAATTGTGGCAGATTACAACAAGCACATGGAATATCTTCCTTTAGGAGACCGCAGGGCATCCACCTAAACTTTTGCTAGACGAACTAGAAAATTGACGAAAAATTATTCTTTAGTGTCATCGATATTGTTGTGTTTCTGATATTTAAATCGTGCCAAAGTAAGTTAAAAAATCAGTTTAAAAGAGTTTAGAATGAGTTACATCTATGACAGGAAAAATAAATCATAAAAATGCAGAGCCTTCAGTAATAAAAAAAATGAAAACAAATGATCATAAATTTTCTCATTAGCCAATTGACGAAAAGAAAAGAAGAAAGTACACATAGTGTGCGAAAAATAATATACAAAAAAGAACAACCATTATCTGTAAGGCATGCAATGTGGCTCTTTGTACTGACCAGAACTGTTTCGAATAATAACACACAAATTATTTAAAAATCTCTTAACATATAAACCAATAACAAAACAAAAAACTAGAATAAAAAAGCTTGAAACTGATACATTTTTAATAAAAAGAAAAGGAAAAAATAAACAAAAAAGGCTCTTTTAAGAGCCGAAAATTTTAAAAAGTAGAATTCACTTCACACTTTTAAAAAAGACATTTCAAAAGCATTTTTACAAGAACTTTTCAATTTAAGATATAAAAAACAAAAAAACAAAAAAATTAAAAATTAAAATTTAAAAACAAAACAAAAAAAAATAATAAAAAAAATAAATACTTTTTTCATAAGATTAAAGATTCATAGAAATATTTGATGTAAAAAAAGTGTTACATAATATTTTCATTAGAATGCATGAATTAACTGAAGGTTTTGCCTTAATTTGACGTACTTAAGATTTACGCAGCAGCTTTGAAACTTGTTCAATTAAGTTAAAAATTATTTTTTAAATATCACTTTTTATAATATTTAATCACAAAAGGGCCTTGGTAGCCGAGTAGTGATGTCGCAAACTCGTAGCCGGGGTTGAGTTATGAGTTCGAGTCCTGTTCATTTGAAAACCGGCTGTTAAGCCTTTCTAGCTTCTATGTCCTCGTTCTGACGTGGTGTGGAAATTTGGTGAGTGGATGCTGTCCTCATTGCTTGACTGTCGTTCAGATTTATGAAGTCCGTCACCAGTAACCTTCCTATTGTTTCAAAATGCGATGTTATTACATTGATTTTTTTGTGCATTAAAAGGGCGTTAATATAAAAAATAAAATGTTACGAATGGAGTAAATAAATGTAATATATCTAATAATTTTTGCTAATACATGATTTCTAGTCAACATGCCAATCATTTAAATTCTACTTTCTTAGTATTTCTGAAATGTTGTACACCAAACTCAAGAAAATATACATTTTAACTTTGGAATTTAATTAAAAAGTGACATGTGCACATGTTAAAAAATTCACAATATTCATAAAATCAAAATATACATTTGAAAGCTTGTAAATCACTCAATTAAAAATGGGAACCAGGAATTCAGAAAAAATTATTGTGACATGATATGACGCCAAATATTAGGATCTTTCTTACTCGTCAATGATTACTGACTAAAAATCAGCAACCCTTACTATCTCCCCTTTGTAACTAGAAAACTAACCATACCACATGTGGTGAACTCGAACTTCCCAGTGTGGGAAGGAAAAATTTTCCTCAATCCTAAAAGCGTCGAGTGGAAAGGATATTTTGACTTAGAATCAGCCGAATTCTAAAGGTTAAGTAGCTTTCCGATTTTTGTTGACTTTATTGAAAATTGATTCGATCCACAAAAATAATATACATTTGTACGAATAATTTTTTAAAAAGTAAAGTTTTATTTTTCGCATTGATATAAATGATTCTTAAAGAATTAAAACTTTCCATCACATTCACTTAATCACAAAGCCCGGCAACCAAAAACCTTCCCCCCTCCGCTGAACTGTACTTTCACCTGTTCCATCCTGAACTCTTTTTTTTATATGTTACGGTTATGGAACCTCAATCGTGGAATCAGTTTTATAGGTGGTTGCCGCACCGGCCCAAAGGTTAATGAGCCTTATCTATTTCATTTCATTCCTAACAAATAAATTACTATTTAACATGCGAAGAGCCCCTTTATTTCATAAGAACAATTTTCAATGGAATCAGGACTCGTACATGTGGCTCAACTTCAACCTCGCATGTCATAACCGAAACTGCCGCGGCCTTATTTCGTAACATTCTGTATAGCTATATTGAAGAGTTAATAACATAAAGAAATTTTATCATCGGACTGGTTAAAATCACAGAGTATGCAGCATTTGGCATGCTCTCGATACTTATTAACGGTTTTTATATTTGTATGATTTTTTGTTTGTGTTCCATAACGATTTTATTCTAGGGAACTTTCTTTACTTGCCATTACCATATTAGTTTTTTCAGATAGTTTATTGACCTATTTTAAAACGTCGCCAACAAATTTACCAAAATCGCCAAATCGCACTCTGTATTTCATTTTACCCTAAAAGGCTTGATATCATAATTTCCTCATATCGATTCAATTTCATTGACTTGTAAAAGTATTGTTATAAATGGCATTATATGTACTTTTAAATTAAATTTCAAGTACCACAGTTACATTCAAAAGAAAATTATCTAGGGAATGAAATGATAGGAGTAGCCCTTCAGTTCATTTTAAACAAAAATTAATAATATTCTCGAGGAAATAAAGTTATAAAGCTAGTTTTATAATTTTTTTCAGTCAAGAACTGTAATCTTCTTTAATCTAAAGAAAAATTATACTTCTTGTACTAATGATTAAGCTTTTAAAAGACCTATCAGAATGTCTATTTTTCTTTGCACTTTGTGCAAGAGATTATAACCAACTGTTTCTTCTTTCCTTATAAAAATAAAAATAACACTGGAGAGAAAAGAAGGTTTGAGACGACAGAAACTTAAACAGATATAAGTGGTACTTTTCCCCAAGCGGTTTATCTTTTAAAGATAAACACCGGTTTCTCACTCTCATTTTTCTTTATCGACTTCTTGGAGCCTTAACTGGTTTTAACAGATGAAGAAAAGATTGTTTATAGCTTATGTATTATTTGTTGATTCTTAAATAAAGTGTGATGCCTTTTTGTTGCTTTCCAACTGAAATCTTTCTTGGGAAGTAAGAGCTTAATTAGATGCTGCCAATCGTTAAAAAACACCAATTAAAGTTTATCGTGTTTTGATGTCCAAATTTAATTTTAATGAACCGTTTAAACTTTTGCTTCGCTTCAGATGCTAATTGTATAATCGGAAATATCAGTTATCACAACTGTTTAATACCATTATTATTTATAAATATTCTTAAATACGATAGTGAGTTGAAGGTGAAGTTTAATGGCGCAAGAGACAAATGTGGCCATGTTGTGCCACTAAGATGTAAATGGGATCTATTCATTTGAAAAATATGGATAAAAGATAAAAATTGGTTGACAAGAAGGTGGAGGGTTAAAAATTGAGAAGGATCTCTAGCGAATCCCGGGTTACTTCAACCGTGTTTACTTAAGAAATGATCGTCACCACTGATCTTTTCCATGGTACACAATGGGAAAGAAAAAGATCTCAAGGGTACCTCGGAGTCATGATTCCCCTGCCTACCAAAAGAAAATAATCCCCTGAGGATTCTTAAGTACGATAACTTCTTCTAGGCACCACGTAAGAATTCTAGAAAGTGCGATAGATAAATTGAAAAAACACGATTCTTATCTGTGGATAAATATTTGAATTCTTATGCATCCTACTTAACTAGAGTCAAGGAACTACACTCAATAAAGGCTTTTAATGATGAAAATTCTTAAGGCTTAATTACGTGAGCATTTTAGGACAAAGAATTTTTTTTATCTAAGGTCTTCGTAGGGTAAAAAAAAAACAATTGGTGACAACATAGATAAATTTATATTCGAACCGTGAGTAAAAATAAAAGAATACTATTTGTTGCAGACGGTTTCTTGCTAAGAGTAAATTGTCAGCAGCGCGTATATAATTCTTGCACCCAAATTCATTTCAAGATTGGCAGGTATTTTATATCTAATAGCTTTAACCAGTTCACAAAGGAAGAAATTAGGCTCCTAAAATCTGGAGAATCAAATAACCGGTACACCATGCCAATCCAAAGTTGAGAAACCGATTCACTTCTATTGGGTGATTACGATTACTCTGTGGTATGCTATCCCTATGCCTGCCATCTCTTAAAGATTCACTTTTGCACAAATGATACGCTTGCGAAAAGAAACGATATCTTATGTTACATGTAGATGTCTTTGTACATGTACAGCCCTTGAGCTTTCGGCTGCTTGTGATGCTAAAATGACATATCTAGAGAGTTCTATTTAGACTAATTTATTGCAAATTAATTTAAATACTATAGATGATATTTACTGTAAGGTAAAACGTATGCTTAATTTACATTTTCTATGGAAATACAACATATATTTAGATGCTAGTTACGCGCTAGAATAAATAGCTACAAAATCCTGAAACACAACATTCGAGTCGAACATTCCGAAGATCTTTACTATCCCTTCTCTTCGAGATTTTAGTACGGAACGAAATTGGCAACGACTATTCCAAAACTACGGGGCATATATTTTTGGTTGGATAGCTGAGATAATAACCTCAGCTATTGGTCCCCTATCACCGCAACCGGGAGTGGAAATTTCACTCGCAAATTGTAGCATTTAATGCAAGGGTACTTTGAGTTCGCAGTAGCTCGGATATTTATAATCTCATGACCTGACCACCAAATTAACGGGAAACAGGAATGTCACGTGACCTTTCGAATGGGTCCAGTTGTCTTTAATGAGGATCTTGACCAGATGAACGGTGGAACGATGAACGCACTTGTTAATTCTGGTCTCCGCAAGTTGATAGTACTCTGCGATCAGTCAAATCCATACACTTGGTGCATATCCTTGGTCTGATACAAATCCATTTCCATATTGTTATTCAAGAGAAGAGGGGATGAAAGTGTATGTCTGCCAGATCCTTATTCATGCGTTGTAATGTCGTCATTCGACAACTGCTTGAATAACGAAAAATCAGATATTTCTCCTCTAGCACTCTCTCGAATAGAGCCATCCACCGACGTACGATGACGTTTCGGATCATGGCTTACTATACAATTTTCAATACTTTTGATGTGCCCTACCTTCACTTAAAGTTTGAGCCTTCATTCATAGTACACTCTATTTAAGTCAAATGTATGTCGTAAGGAGTTACTGAAAATCATGAATATCGAGCTTATTTGCAACTCCTTAACTCGATAACGCTGAATTTTTATATTATATGAGGGTTATTGTGAAAGTAAGTACCATAACTGTTCAAACAAGAAAAACGTGCATAAAAAAATCTTATTTAATAACTATTTGTAAGCTTTACGCCACTTTTCGACATAGACACTCAGCACATAAACGTATTTATAGTATCAGGATGCAGCAACGTCTCTTCAATCACGCACGTTCGGGACCATGACCGTGCAGAATTAACAATTTTGCCTGATTATAGAGTTTAAATATATTTTTAATATATATAACAAAGATAAATCACTCACACAAGTAAAATTTTAAGCGATTAAAACACGTTTAATTTCTTTACGTACACAAAGACGATATAATTGTCTGACCAAAACATTTCGTCCTTTTAATGGCAACAAAATTAAATTCAATCACTGGACATTAATTGAATGTTCTTGTATATTTATTAAAAAAAGCAAGACAATAGAAAAATTAATAAATAGTTAAAACATGTTGTATCGAGCTACTCTGCTCACATAGAAATTACGTTCGAAGCGAGTTCACGACCATGACCACTACCAAGACCATTCTCTAGTGCTCTGCTTGTGTGTATAAGCTTTATAAGCACTTAAGGAACATTTACTGGGCTTCGAGAACATTAATACTGAAAAGGAAACTGTCGGTTACAATAAACACTGGGTGAAAATACAAACAGCTCAGTGTGCTGACCTCGTGGGAAGGTCAGCAAACATCCTCCTTGAGAAAAAAATATCCGAAAGCAAACGATTCGATCGGTGCTGGATTATAGAATGAGCCGAACTAAGGAATGTCGGAATAAAGAGTACTTATTATACAAAGTTTTGTATGCCTGCCTTATACGAATCTTAAGGGCGCTGCCTGTGAGATTAATCTGGTTGTTTTGGCACATTCCAATGCTTCAACGTCATCGAAAGACTGGCCACTCAAGAATCACTTAAAGTGCAAGAATAGTCAAAAATAACATGGTGCCAGATCAGGGTTTTATGGTGGATGATTCCTTTGTCTCCAACCGAAGGGCTTCCAGTACCAAATCGCTTTGCTTGAATTGAACAATCGGGCCTATCATCTATTCATCTCCTCACTCACATCTGTATTGAAATGCATCTCACAGACTGACCTATGGATTTCTCCTTCATGCATTTTCCTTGCATTTAAAATGCTAATTACAGAGCGAACCTCACAATCAGGGGAGCTTCTATATTCTTGAACATGTTTAGAGCAAGATTTACGCTTGTCAACCTTTCACCATATGAACTTTTCAGTTATGATGCATTATTTAGTCATTGGGGACGCGATGTTGCATAGACAGATTACGCCTTTTGTCGGGTCTCGGAATTATTTCATTCCGGGACTTTTTCTCAGAAAAACAATTACAACCTGCAGGGGTATTATATAAGGTGTTTACAAAAAAAATACCACATTTGAAGAGCTACATTTGTGAAACTGATGAAGTTATTAACTTTTTGAATGAATCGCGCAAATTTAAATTTCTAATCTAAAGTTCCTTATAAACATTCGATGTGGCCACCATCAGAAACTCGAACAATATCCAGTCAATTAATATATTCATCTCGCACTTTTTAGCATGTTCGGTGTTACAGTTTGAACGGCTATAGTTATTCGCTGTTTTAGTTCTTCAATGTTCAGCATTAGTGGCGGAAAAACATTTCATATTTTAAGTAGCCTCAAAGAGAATAAAAATTCTCAGGGAGTTAAACCAGGACACCATTAATTAACAGCAGCTGTTCTTTGACCTATCCACCATATCGTATCACTGGATATCATTCATGTTTATATGGTGATCAAATTAAACACTTATAACTTTGTAACTACTCAAAGTTGGGATTCTTTTATAAACAGCCTGTAGAAAACATCTAGACGAAAATTAATGTTGGAGGTACTGATAAGGGCATCTGATATGCTTCCTGTTTCTATCATTAAAAGGGCTGCTCAGGCATGATACTAGAAAGAGAATAGTAAAAGTACCTGTCGTGGGGCGGCAAGGGTGGCACTCTTTCTTCCTGCTGCTGGGCCGCCGCCTCCTGGTGGTTGTTGTAGCGTCGCAGGTCCGCTGTGTCTACGGACTGCGATGTGGGCAACCCCCTGGGCCGGGAGGACGGCTTCTTGTCCTTTTTGACGCCCTTTGAATCCTCTTTCTTGGAGCCCCCATGCGTCGGAAGGCTCGAGCTGCGGTGGATCGTGAAGCGTTTGATACTGAACGGCATCTTCATCACTGCAAAGAGACACAAATAATGGCGTTCAAGCGCTTGGGAAGAGACGGCAAGCACAAATGAATTTTAAGAACTCTTGTGGTAACTTCGAAAGAAAAAATGCATAGCTTTTCAAGCAAATGAAATCACATAAAAGGTACATACATATTAGTAAGCTTAAAATACCCAATTTAGTACAGTTAAATCAACGTCGCATTAGAACTGTGCGGTTTAGTATTGGCGATGGAGGGTTGTTCTCGGATAAGAGGAAGGAATTCACGAGGTGTTGATACGGAGGGTGTGTCCATATAGTAAAACTACCGAATTTATGACACTCATAAAGATAGTTTTTTTTTCAACACAGTTGCTGCACTGCTTTCAAGATCAAAATTTTAGAAGTAGAATACGTGCTCGTTTGTCTCAATCTTTTGAACACTCTTGTTGTATTACCATGTCGAAATGAACACTTCGATTCTGAATCTCGCTATCTGCAAGATGAGAATCATGCATTTGTGTGCGCAATCAGGTTTCTGCTCACGAAGGGAAACATACCATTCCACATTCTGCACTATTTATGAGAATAATGTCATGAACCGTACCATTGTGTACAAAAGAGCCGTGTGAGTAAAACTTGCGAAAAAATTCAAAATTTTTGTTTCTGCCCGAAAAACAACGGCTTTGTCTTTGGGAAGCGTAAGAGATTCACCTCAATGAATTTGTGCCCCTTAAAAGTAATTTATGGAGAGAAGTAGTGAAACTCTTAAACAATTACAGAGGGCGATACAGAACAAAACAGGAATATAAACGAAGAGAGCGTGTTTGTTGCGTAACAATAGATGTTCCCACACAGCCAGCGAGGGAAAAAAAGGATTCTTGGATTCATTCGGTTGGGATATTATCAACCCTTTCCTTTCACATCCCTGTTCTGGCACCATCAGATTTTCCTCTTTTCACCTTTCTGAAATCATGGATGGAAAAAGGTTTTATACCTCCGATGAGGTCCGGGTTGCTTTGAAACAATGAGCCAAATTTTAGGCGGGAAATTTATTTTATCTTGGTAAATTGTCCTTTGGCTCACAAAGTGCATTGCGAAGGAAGGCGACTATATAGAAAAACAGTGTATTCGCGCACTTATATTAATATGCAAATTTTTCAAGGACACATTTTCTTTAAGATTTTTACAAAACTGAGTACTCTTACTTTCTGGATAATCCTCCTGCTGCACTTGATACAATAACGACTAGTATGTTTAGATTTTTTTAGATCTATTTGAATTAAATATAGAGTATGACATCCTACCATCTTGGTACTTAATCAGATTTACTTAGATATTTTGGATTCCTCATGGGCTCTTTTGGATTAAAAATTATCATTTGATTATATTATAATCTGGGACATGTACTTCAAACTTTCATTTGTTGCATTTGTGTTTTTAACATATTACAATAACTTTAAATACATTTACTCATTAAGAGTCACGTTACATATGAAAATGTTTAATCAAGATAAACAATAATTATCATCAAACTGATAGATCTTAATAAAAATGTTTACTTTAAATTTCTTTATACATTATTGAATATTATTGTGTTATTTTTTTTTTAAAAAAAAACCATTTTATTTATAGACTTATTTAATGAGAAAAGAACGAAGAACACACCATATCATATTATATGAAAATCTCAGATAAAGAGCATCTTGAGGGAGATCAATTTCCTTCTGATAACGAATTTAAAATTGCCATTAAAACGTGTCCACGTGTCGTCAATAACCACCGGAATTCAAAAATGGGTTTACTCAACTAGTTCAAGCGTGGAAAAGGAGAAAGACTAAAAAGTGAAAAATACATTACATAGAACAGGAGTGGGTAAATAGCGCCTCGCGGGCCACATGCATCCCACTAAGAGAGTTTGTTTGAGACCCGCCAAGAATGTCAGAAAAATCCATCTTCTACTGGGATTTCCTTCTCGTGCGTAAAATCATTGAAAACAAAACTATTGCAAGGTAAGGGGGAGAAGGCAACTCTTACCATTTCCCTTCATTAGGAAAACAGAAAGCGTCTGAAAGTATTTCTGATAAGATTACGGATCATGTGAACAGTTTGGAGGACGAGGTCGCAAGAAGATATCAGGACTTTACGAAAATTGAGTCTGAGAATTCAACTCGCTCTCTTATCCCATCACTGCTGATAGTAACATAGCACATGAGGAGCTACAGCTTGAACTCAATACGTACAGTCAGATCACACTGTGAAAAAAATTGTTTGATGCTGTGACGTCAGTTGACTTTTAAAAATTTATGTCTGGCTGAAAAGCTTCCATGAATGAAGCTTTTTGCTGGGAAAATGTACTGTATTTTTGAGTTTACATACATTTCTGAACATACTTTATCCTAGCTGGAATATCAGCCATTGACTTGCAGGCTGCGATATTAAACAAATTGTAGAAATGTGTGATAGGGTAAATATGTCTGATTAAACTGATTCTAAAATTAAATGTGCGTGCAGCTATAGAAGCTACAAAAAATTTATTGAATAAAATTGCCTCAATTTAATTTAATTTATATTTATTGATTTTTTTATGGTACATATTATACGTTTTTTGAAGGGCTAATTAATTTATGAATACAATCGTTTTAAGCAATGCAGCCGGCCACTAGTCTTTGCTTCCACAAAGTGGCTCCCGAACGAAAACAATTGCTCGCTCCTGACATAGAGGATACATGTAACTTTCGAGTGTTAGAATTTTGAAAATCAGGTGATAAATAAAACTCTTATGGCTATGGATTGATTATTTATGGCGCAAGAACCAAATCTAGCAGTCCTGCGCCAAACTTTCGTTGATAGTTTTACACAGAAATTTGCTTTTTTTACTCTCAAAATCAAATTATAAAATTATAAAAAAAGACACATGATAAGAAAAATGTTGTGAAAAGGGTAAAATATTAAACATGATTCAATTTTCTAATTCTGTTTAAAAACGCAAAGAAATTATGATGGGGTTTTCCTCTACTAAGTCAGACAAGTTTAAAACGGAAGAGTGAATAAAAAAAGTACACAGGTGATGATGAGACAGTATATTCCATTAAAATCTGTTGGACAGTGTATGGGACATGATAGGAAGGACATTCGGGAGAAATCTATCCAAACAAAAGATGCGTATACTCTATGCAATGGAACAATATGCTAATCTTTAATGATATGGTTCACTGTGTATAATTTGTTATAGGATTGAAGATGTTGAGGTGACTTTTTTCAACAACAACACCAGAACCTGAAATGCCTTAATAACTAGCCAGTGAGGGACATTTATTTTAATCTAGTTGGTAAAGGTGCAATAAAAAGAGACCGATCAAATGAGTCCTTTGGACCCAATAGACCAGAGTTCAAAATAGTCGTCGGTAACCAAGGCCAATAAATTCTCTTCCCTTTTGAGGGGTCAAAAACTTCTTACGCCGAAATTATGACCCAAGACTTCTACACTTGACGATAGCACAACCTAGAACTATTGATTGCACATTTTCCCGATGCAAAACACATGCCTGTTTGTTTCTAACAAAGACAATCGCATATAAATTACAACTAGTTATATACCGGCTATAGCGCAAGTGGTATTGAGACCTGCCACTCAACTAGAGACAGCCGATGATGCCAAATGGAATCCGTCCCCAAAACTAAACTCAATTCAAAAGGGAAGGGATATATATCAATTGCAGTACTGGCTGGGAAAGCGACCTTCTGTATAAATATCATTTAGAATCTTTCTCTTCGCATCGTCACGATGATACAGGAGGCGGAGTATACTGCAGCTCTTTTCAACGACGCCAGAAGTTAAAAGCGCCTAAATAATTAACCTGACTGGAACATCTCTTCAAGTCTACTATTGCAGCAAAAAGCGACACGCAGTCAAAACAGTCACCTTTTCTTGGAATCATTGACCAAGGGTTCGAAACCTCACCAGTATTTCAAGGCCAACTCTCATCCCTACAACGGGCTGAAATCAACTAACGTCAAAATTCCATGATTCCTACCGTGTCTGATGAATAGACTATAAAATTAGACGCCTGATGGTCGTATAGCGGGACTGCAAGTTGCGGTGGATTTATTGCCGATCGTGCAGCCGAGTCCACTTGTTTATTGCCTAAAAATACTTCTGGTTATAGTGGAAATATTTTTCAAATTATGTGATTCCTAATATAAATACCATCATAATTCAAACTGAAAATATCTGTTAGTTCTCATTTATTTACATAGCTTTACCACTTCAAAACGATTACATAAGCACAATATTAATTCTTGAAGGACGTTAGTGTACTTATGCTACACCCAGAATGAAATATTAAAATTCGGTGCTAAATAACAGCAATATTATTCATTGCAATACTTAATTTCGTTTCATCAGTAGTGGATGATTATTCAAAAATATTCATCCGATTTCATAATGCCATAGTTTCAAAAATGAATAACACAAAATGATAAGTAATACATAAATACAAAGGGAAAATGTGAAAGTTTTATATTATGAACAATTGGAAGCCCTATTGTTCTTCTTGAAGCTGATTGAAAAGTTTTCACGAAGTTACCTTGCAGTTGGATCAGTCGCAGTCAGTCGATGACTTGATGTTACACAGATGGCCACCTAAGTCACCTGACATGGCCCCATGCTATTTCTTCTTTGGAGGCTTGTAAAAGTTAAAGTGCATGCGCCACAATTGTCCTCACATTTTTGTGAACTTAAACAATGGATTTCTGCTGCTGTACAATCAATTACCACTGACATTTGATTACGAGTTTAGTAGGAATATACATATCAAACTGACATTATACGTTTAATTAAAAGAAGTTATATCGAACACTGGTAAAGAAAACCATATTTTCACCTTGGATTCATGTATACTAATCATTCTATGTGGCTCATTTATAAAATTATACCTTTTCAAAATTGGATGATTCATTTTGAATAACTCTGTATATAACCATGAAAATTACTTTAATGATACTATTTGGTCTTAAAACTCATCGTTTGCCTTTACAGTTTTTAATATTTTTCGTAAGAATCTATAATAATCAGTAGTCAAAAGAATAACTGAATTGAGCCCTTAAAGCAAAAGTTTACAACAGCGTCATAGTATATAGTTACTAATTTTCGATTAATATATAAAATTACTCTTTGCTTATTTCATAAAAGTAATTAAGGAAACCATTCGTTTTCTTAAGCAATCGCGAGAAAATTAAATTCAAGTGTTCAGGATATTATATATAGAACTATAAAAGAGTTGAATGCATTAATGAATTCTCCAGATCTATAAATTATTTAGCGAATTATTTGACTAATTAAAACTTCACTACAGACATTGCTTTTAATGTTAAAGTCACATTTTGATGGCGAAAAGGCACTACAGAAACGTTGGAGATGTGATACTTCGGGCTTTGAAGTTTCATCTAAGAGAGAGAGAGAGAGAGAGAAAGATGTTCTGAATAATTTAGAATTAACAAAGAACGTTGCCGAAAATTAAACATTGTTTGCTTGGAAGCGCATTTCACATTCTGGAATGGAATTTGCATTTGATTTAAAGTGCGCCTAGTATAACGCTTATCTTTCATTTGAATGAAGGGAAATACGAGTATTTTATCTGCACGATAATGGATTGAAATAAATTATCATTTAAATAAGTAAATTGATGCGAGGAAACTTTGAATACTTCGTTGTAAAGACTCAGAGGTTTAACATTATAACAATGCAGCGGCTTTCTTCAGCAAAACAAGCAGGAATGAATGCTTCTGATAACTAATCCGACGAATTCCTTGCTTGCTCGATTGCTTAAACCTTGCTAATTATGCACCGGATATAAGATTTCGACTGGAACGAAAGACGGGCAGTTCGAACCTACTCCGTCACCCAAGGTCAACCGACCTCTTGCACCTCGGGGCTAAAAAAAATCCAGAGTGGCATAAACACTAGATAGAGCCTAGAGCTACTGATTGCATATACCCCCGATGAAAATTTGCCTTTTTGTATCTAACTAAGACACTCTGTCATGTACCGTCATATACCGCCTCAGCTGACATACCACTATAGCCGGTATATCAGCTGAGGCGGTATATGGCGCCATCTAGATTAGAGAGAAGAATCGAAGTGAGTAGAAACTATCCAAAACGACACTCAGTACAACAGGGAGGAGATGCATATCAATTGCAGTAATACCTGGATAAATAAGCATCTCTTAATACCATTCAGAAAGTCGCTTGATAATCCTCCCGTATCATTTCAATGATACAGGAGGGAGGAGTATATGGTGACTTTCTTCAGGAAAACAGAAATAAAAGCGCTAGATAAATGAACTGGCAGGGAATTCTTTGGAGGGTCAGTTGTCTAAGTCGTGTTAAATATGCAACGGGTGTCATTTGGACCTGACCGAACAATGTGAACAATGCACAAATCGAACTTACTCCCTTCATCCAAGGTTGCCGGCTTCCTGCACTATGGGGTGAAAACAATCCCCTAGAGTAGCGGGGGAAAAGGCACCGAAACTACTTATGGTATGAATAAGTTGAGTTGGGTTGCATCAATGCAGCTGTAAAAATGCATGAGGCTTATTGGTGATGATTGTGATACTTTTGTTATCAAAGTTAAGAGAGGAGGACAACTTTCGAGTTGACATTCCTGTCACCTAATTTTCACACTACACTACGAAAAGGCTTTATGCTCAATCTTTCTTTAACACAGTTGTAAAATGGGCTGTTCGTGAATTCCCCCCTTCAAATAGCATCTGGAGTTTCTTTCTGATTTTATATTGAAGTTTCCAACTTCTTCCCAAACAAATGAAACGTGTTATAAATTAAGTAAACTTCAGAATTGGAGGGAATAGATGTAAACAACTCGTATAAAAGCGACAAGGAATCGAATTAAAGTTAATAAAGCTTACTCCAATAAGATGAGTGTTAGTGTGATGTGCTCGGAAGAATTCTGTCAAATGTAGTAAATTAGGCAAGATTAGGACTTTGGAACAATTACAGGAGGTACTCGTAGAGCATTCTGGTAAGCGTATTCTTTTATAGATTACAGAACTTGTTAAATCTCTCGGATAAAGAAAGTAAACTGTTAGAGAACATTCGCCCTATTAGAGAATTGGATTTTATTTTATATAGAATTGGGTAATTTATTGACTTGGTCATTGGTTGAAATTAAGTTGAAATTTAAACCTTATAGTTAGAATAACATTTAAGATGACTGACAAGACAGATAATTAGATGTCGTCATACTGTAGTCTCTACTATTCAGCTCAGTAGGTCAGTAACGGAATCTGTACTCCTCATCCGCGACTTCTATCACTCAACTATTACGATTAATGCAATTTTCAATTCATTTAAGTGATATTCGAATTTTCAAGAATTCAGTATGTTAAATACATTTATTTGGTGAAGAATGTTGAGAATGTATTATTATGTAAAGATTTATTTTATTTTATGATTAAAACACTAGTTACATTTCTTTGCAGATATATTTAATTCAATATTTGAAACGTTCTTTTTAAAGAGGTAAAAGTCCACTTTTGGAAATAAATGAGTTAATTGTAACTTTAATAGATATAAATATCTCCTCCTTTCATATTCATAATTGCATATTCAATTTAACACGATTTCTTCACAAATTAATTAAATTAGTTTTAGCTGTTTAATGTTGCCGTAAAAATATGCATCGTTAAGCCTTTGCAGCGTCTTTCGACACTACCACTAGCTTTCAGTTCGGAGGAAGCGAACCAGTCGAGTGTGAAAGAACAGGTGCTCTAAAGTGAATTCAAGTCCTTTTGATCTTATGGTACATAAACCGCAACTTCAACTTCGAATTGCATTCCCTTCTGACATTGATTCTCTTTTATTCATTGTTATACAGCTGTTCTTATTGTTCATTTTAGATTTTAAGAAATGTTGTTGTGTGTTAATAAATTGTTAATTCCTTCGAGTTCTCGGCTGATAATTTCAACCTTTCGAAATATTTACCATGACACGATATTATAATAGTAACCGGACGTGATTCGAACACACAACCATCTGATCTGGAATCAGAAATATTTCAATATAACAAAACATTTGACTTATTCTTTTTAAAAAGTGGCTTATTATATTGTCTGTGTTGATTTTAATATTTGATCAGAATATTATCGACAGTTTTAACAACATATTGTATACGTTGGGAATATCTTATTGTTTGCTTTAATTTCAATACCTGAAAACTCATTGGATTTTTTATAGCGAGATCATCTACTTTGATCCATTTTGTTACAAGAATAGGCATAGTTTATGTATTTTAGAATGTTTTTGTATTTTTGAAAGATTATATAAGTATTCTGAAAAGTTAGAACAAAAATATGTTTTTTATTTTTATTTCGCTAACTTGTGTGATGCTTTTAAATTAATAAGATTTTCTTAATTTTTTGTAAAAGAAAATATCGCAGTTATAATGTTTCCCAATTTAAAACTACTTCATTTGATTGGAAGTTTGAGTTATATTGAAGTTTCATTTATACTGACAAGTCTTATCGATGGAAAGTCAAGAAATTTGGTGATTTTCTTTAAAGATTTAACACAGGTTATTAAGAGTTTTGAAAGAAAGGCTTTTCCATGGAAATCAGTCTTTATGTGATATAATTAAATTTATTTGTTAAAACATTAAATTTACTTAAATCTGTTTGATTCGAATTCTACGTTTAATTTCAAAACCACGTTAATTTACATTGTAAAATTTGAAGAAGTATGTGGTGATTTCTGAGGCTTTTAAATTTTTTCTCTTCACATTTCGAAGTCATTGATAAGGGACGCATAATTGTAAAAACTTTATCTCCTTGATCCTTAAAATTAGTGGATAATATGAAAGATAGTTTCATCCCTGGCTATATTAGTTGACCTTGTCTGTAAAAGAACTCTGCGACAGTCAGATACCATTTTTGGAGTCTGGCGCTACGTTCAAAAAGCACCCGTATTGGAAATATAAATAAATAAAAAAAAACGTTAGAATATATAGGAATGGGGTAACTCACTGTAGTATTTTTCAGCGATGCGTTTTTCCTTCTTTTTCTGAAAAGTCTAGGAGTATGATGTCTTTCACATCTCAAAAAAGTCTTCGGCATAAATTTTCCAGATTATGACATCGCTTTCGCGTTCTTTAGAGTAGATTTCTGGAAAGCAACCCATTGTTTTAAATATTATTTGGTTTCTGGTGAAGAATGATCAATCCATTTCTCTACGAGGGTGAAAACTCGACACAAAATCCCGACGACAACTCGACGTGACAGAAACCAAAAGTAACCCATGAATTAGCAATTAAAACTAACCATGATAATATTTGTTTTCGCGCTAATTAACAGATGACAGCACTCAAAGGTAACACGAACTTGCCCTCGCACAATACCATCTACCGTCAAAAATACCTACTTTTAAAACTACCCTCATAATTAGTATAATTTGGGAGAGTTTCTTTTCAGAGTTCATGTTAAGTGCCTAACTCACTCGCAGTTACTTAAAAAAATGGAAACAGTCATTTTATTTAACTAAATAAATCTTTTAGATTCGCATCTAAAAATGTCAAAGAACAGTGAACCTCAATTTTAAGTAAGTAAAATAGTTTAAAAAACTTATACAAGTTGTTACTAAATAATTAACGAAATTGCAAATTATCTCAAGTCTATAGCCATCGTATTCAAAGCTTAACAGATACAGAGATTGATGGCAGTAATCCTCTTTCTAAGTAGTCAGATTTAAAGTATCCATTTCCCTCTCAACCATTTCCAAGAACGACGTTTATTTTGAGGATGGTCCGAAAAGTACCTTTTTTTTTTCTTTTCTTTTTTTTATGAAAGTTGGTTTTTCTAAGTCAAGTTGGTGTGCTGCTCCTTGGTACTGATTCAGTGTTCCTGAATTGACAGCCATTTACTGCCAAATCCAAATTTTATTGCTGATGCTTCGAGTTGTTACAATCTACAAGACACATATTCATCATTATACTCAAGAAACCAAGAAATAATCAATTAATGGGTTGCTTCCCGTGAATTTGCCCCCTCATGGACTTACTTTGTTTAAATACACATGGGAATCATGACCCAGATGTACCCTAGAGATTTTTTTCCCCATGATATATACAATCTCCGGTTATCCTAGCTAGCCTTCACTTGTTTTTTACCATTCTTTTCGACCACCAATTATGATCTCTTTCTTAAGCTTGGCGTATTTCAAACAATTGTTTGGCGTAGTTTTGCCAGATATCAATCTTACACCATAAAACAGTACTGTCACTCACTCACTCTGTTAAATATACTCCAAAGAAAACGGTCTTATCGTCTAGAAAAACAATGAAAATGGTTGCTTAGGGTACGAACGGCCTCAATTTCTTGGGGAAAGGAAAAAAGACCAAAAGGTAATACTACAGTGAGTTATCCCATTCTCATTCCGATCACGGGTAATTTTTTAACTATCCTTGTTTTCAAAGAGAAGGTGCAGTTTACTTTAACTTTTTGCATATTTACATTAATAATTTTGTGCATGAACGTGAGTTATCTGGAATAAGTAGAAACGACAAAACGCAATAAAATCTCACGTATTCAAAAAGTAAAGTACTAAATAAAACTAAAAGTTTTTCCTCGAGAACATTTATGACGTGGAATATAAAATATATTATGTAGAATATATACGTAGAAATATAAAATAATTCTATATATTTATTCCGTAAAGTTATCTTCAATTGAAGACAAAAGTCAAGAATAATCCGAAGTTAAATTTACGAAAGGGAACCTAAATTAACTGATCATTAACATTTCACTTTGTGCAACACGAGGACGAATGGCGATGGACCATGTAATTTTGAGAGCTCCAGCCGCATAACTAGCATGGAAACTAAGATGGAACTCTCAATCCCATACAGGCCATCGTGAAGATTTTGAACCTCGGCAGATTTAACATGCATCAGCCCCCGCTATATCACGGGTTTATACTGGCATCAAGATTCGAAACCCGACTCGACAGCAACAACGCCGACTTTGTGGGCTCTCTACCATGCCACTTAGCTAACTCGATGCAATTAATTGATTCTTTTATTCACATCGCACTAAGAAGCAACACGAAGGCTATTGGTGACGGATCTCGTTATTTTGAACAACGGTGATGAAGAGAGGATAGCACCTCAGCTCGCATTTCTAAATTTCCACATCAAGCCACAAGATTTGAGATTTTTTTTATTATTAACTTCTCACGTAGAAGCAACAAGAGGGCTATTGGTGTCTTAATTTTCAACCTCAATCAAGTAATAAGGATGACAATTGAGTTGGAACCTCCCTCTCCAAACTTCTACACCACGCCCATGGAAGGATTAGAGCCTTGCCAGATTTAACGCCCCGCTACACGGTGAATTTGAAAGGGCACCAGATTCGAACACATGACTCGACGGAAACAACCGGAACCACGAGTTCGCGTCCATGACGATTAGGCTACAATGGCGCAAAGTGAAGTTGAAATACTGCGTTGTGATAAGTGAAAATTTATGTTGAAGACTTTTAAGGTGATAAACTTATTCATAAAGACAATTGATTTTTTTTTAATTATTTAGGAAACATAACGAGCTAAGGCAATCCGTTTCTTCTAAGCTAACAGTCCCTTTTTTTACCTGTCGTAAGTGAATTAATGTCAATTAATTACGTTAAAGAATTCCTTAGTGTAGTTCTATTGATCCAGACGCAAGTTGTGTTAAATCCCTGTCTGTACGAATACGGATTAGATGCAAGTTCAGAGAGATACTCTTTGACACATCTAATTGGTCGGCGCTGTCGGTACAAAACGTGGGATGAAACTTTTAGGAGCCTAGGGCAGAATACATTAATTATATAGATATTAAATGTACTACAGTTAATTGTCAGGTGATTCTGATAAGCAGACTTCAAAGTGGAAGAATCATTTTAGTCAAAGGAATAAAACGTCTGAGTAAATAATTCCAATTTGAATAATTAATTTCAAACTCTCTGTACAGAGACAGAATAACAGGAATTTAACCAGTGAAACTTTTTATCTTGAGATCAATATGCTCGTGTTTTTAAAAAATGTTTATGACATTAATGTTGCATATTGTGTAGGTAGGCGAGTAGTCTTGTCATAGAATTCGTGGTCGGTGATATTTTTTGAGAAATCATATTGATTCATCGTTTATTAACGTCGCGCTGAGAAGCAACACGAAAGCTAGTGGAGATGGACCTCATAGTTCTGAACTTCAATCAAGTGACGAAGAATACACCTGAGCTAGCATCTCCCTTTCTAAATTTCAATGCACTTGGAGCCTCGAAAGATTTAAAATATATCAGTGCACATCTACATTGAAGGTCTTTAGTGGCATTAGGACTTAAATTCAAGATTCGACGGAAGCAACGCAGGCCACAAATTCACGACAAAAATTTAGAGCAATCCAAAAAATTACATAAGGTCGAATCGAAGCGTGAGGAAGTGAGTGATGGGGAAGTGTAATGCCGCAAGAGCCAAATGTGGCCATGCTGCGACGAATAAAGTAAGTGAGTGAATGTAAAGCTAGTTAAATATAAAGCTGTGTGATCTAGACGAATGAAAATATTGAAAAAAGAGGAACAGTAATTGACAAGAAGGAAAGTCCAAAATAAAGAAGATTCACTAGGATTTAGGGCGCGTCACCCATGTTTACCAAAGACTGTTAGCCCCATAGGAAAGAAAAAGAACACAAGGATACTTCTTGGTCATGATGCCCATGTCTACTTAAAGAATACCAGCCCCTAAGTTCTCCCCAACCTAGAGGACCAGTAATAATCTCCAGGGGCCGGGTATACACCCAGACACTAGGTACCTATATTAGTCGCCTCTTACGACAAGCATGAGCTACAGTAGGACGATTCTTTGACACCCCGTCACCACACGGGGGTCGAAGCGTTAATGTAAGTATTTTTGTTTTTCAGAAAGCCAAGACTGATGATAAAAGAAGATTACATTACTTTCAATTTCGGAGCGCTGGTTTACAGGTTAATTGTAGCCTCAGATTACTATCGGTAATTCGACACACACACACACACACACGTGTGTGTGTGTACTCAGAAAAAAAAAGGTAGAAATAAGCACATGTATTTGTCATTATTGGTGTTTTCCACTGTCCTAATCCTTTTTTCCGACCATTTCCCTATCATTATCAATTTTTCAAGAAAGTGGGATAGTTTATTCTCTTTTTTGAACTATTCAAGTGATGCAGACCTCGGATTTAATTCTACGGCAATTTCTATTTGTCTTTCGACGTGTGTGGTGACCGGGAATAACAGAATAGTCGCACTGTAGATCATGCATGTCGTAAGAGGCAACTAAAATGGGTACCCAGCGTCTGGGGGTATAGCTGGACACCCTGCCTCTGGGGATTATATCAGGGGACCTCAGGGATTTACCTTCTTTAGGTCAGTATGGGCATCATGACCCCGAGATCTTTTTCTTTCCTATGGGGTTTATTATATTTAGTAAACACGGGTTACGCTCTCCCGGGATACCCTAGCAATCCTTCTCTATTTTCGACCCTCCTTCTGGTCAACCAATTTTTGTCTTTTTTTCAATTTTTTCACGTCCAATTTCAATTTTCAATTTCAATTTTTTCACAGTTAAATCTTGTTTGGCACAGTATTGCCACATCCAGCTCTTGTGCCAATAACCTTTAAATTCACTCACACACTCACTCCACTTGCCTTTCTCCCTTTCGAATTCGTTCAATAACGTCGTGTTTTCCCTAGATCGAAAAGCCTTTTGTTTACGTTTACACTCTCGCGACATTATTTTTTATTCATTACCAAAATCATAAATGCTAGAAAAATCTTTATAACTCTCAAAAATTTGACCATAGAAAAATAGTTGAACGTGCCGGGTAGTCTCACTGATTTCGAAATCATGAAAAAATAATCTTATAAAAAAATACCAAACTGGAATACTTCACTTTCCGAGAAATGGTGATTCATACATAAAAATAGAAAAGAAAAAAGGTATTAATGTCTGATCTTACGAAATTATCCTTGAACAAAAGATGAATCAAAATTTCATGGAATTATGATACTATAATGTCTAGGAGGGATATCTCAAGCGATTGCTTATCGACAGAGCCATAGTAAAAACGTGTGTAAAGCAAACTCGCATGTTACTGAATTACGTTTAACGGGGTCCGATGGTATTTTAGAAAATTATAATAAAACCGCCTCGCTTACATTTGATACGCCTTCATATATTAACTCTTTACAATTCATTATTAAAATCTTTGTCCGAATCAAGACACGAAATTTCGATCCTTTATATACATTAGTCTGCGTTTATTTCGAAAAGTTTCTGTTTTCTACAGGATTTGAAATTGGCAAAAGTATTTGTAGTTTCCCCATGATATTTAAACTCAGACAAAAAAATAGGGAAAATAAATAGGGAAAAGAAGTCTCCTCTCAGTGAAATATTTATTTAATCCCTCCTATTTAGCTCCGAAGAGATGGGCCGCTCTGCAAACTCAACGAGACTTAAAAAACTTTCTTTTGCAAAGAACTACGAAAACATTCGCGTTTCACGAGAATTTAAAGAATGTAAAGAGAACTGTAGCTTGTTCCTTTTCTCGACTGCAAAATTCACAAAGACGTTGTACTAGGAACTAACTATACACTGAGTTTTCGTGAAATTTAATTAAAAAAGTATAAAGAGACTTGTGGTGGGTTTTGACGTAATAACTCGTAAATTAAGCTTTCTGTATTTTCAACCAGTGGTTCAAAAAGTACCCGTGTTCGAAATGGAAATGGGATGAATCATTACACTATCTTCTATTCTTCTTCGAAGTCCATGAATGTGACGTCCTTCGCATCCTAAAAACCATCTTCGCACTCTCCGACCGTCTTTGCCTTCTTTGGAGAAGATTTACTAGAAGCAACCGATTGCTTTGATAGTTGCTCGGTTGTTTTATGTGGCTGGATCCTTTTTTAGCGTTCTCGTCAAATAAATCACCGAACTGGTAATCCTAAGCCGCCCTCACTACTGTCCTTGTACGCTTGACTGCATACTTGACCAACGGCACGCTTCACTGACATGGATCGTTGAAATGAACTGACAATTTTTTTTAGCTGCTTGAAGCTAAAGGAATGGATTCGAAAAATGGCTACGAATGGTATTATCGGAAGCAAGAAAGGGAGAAGCATTATTACATATAAAAAACTGAATTTTCGGTTTGGATCTTGGTTTTAGGCAACCATTTAAGTGTAACTGAGGTTTTGCATGTAATGAAAATGTGGTTTGTTAAATGTTTCAAGATTTCCCTCCCTTCATCATAACCGTTTGCCTACCTAGGGATACAGATGTCCCTTCAAAATAAGCTGAGTGTTTTCTTTTCTCGGCGATTAAGTGTTATTTTACCTTGTTTTCATTGGTTTAAATGTTTTACATGTTAGCTATTTACATGTTTTCTGCAAAATATAATTTTTCTACGTCATTTTGTTTCCTGTTGTAACGGCTTCCAGTGCTCCCTCCAATTCCTTTTTTCCCGCTGTTTAAGAGTTATTTCCGCTTTTTTTTCGTTGTTTTAAGCATTTTAATGCTAAATGTGTTCTCATGTTTCATGCAAAATGGAAGTTCACTAAGTTTTTTTTTCTTTTGGAACAAACATCATTTTATTTTCTGTTGTAACGGCTTCGAATTAGAAAACTGCGTGCTTGGCGACATTTTGGTCAGATTTTAAACATCACGCCAAGCAGTACGATAAAATAGTGCTTGAATACAGTTTCTTTTGATGGCGGCAACTCGAGAGAAAGATGTGATTGCGATTGTTTATTAACGTCGTGCTAAGAAGCAACACGAAGGCTGTTGGCGAAGAACTTTGAACTTCGGTCAAGTGACGAAGACGTTACCTGAGATGGCACCTCCTCCCCAAACTTCCACACTACGCAACTGGAGTAATTTGAGCCTCGACAAATTTAACGTGCATCAGCCCCGTCTACACGGCGATTCTCTTGTGGCATCAGAGGTCGAACCCATGACTCGACGATAACCGCCGGCCTCGACCACTAGGTTACCGCGATCATAACTCAAGAGCGTGAGTAACAACCAAACCTGGTTATGCTACTTCAAACATGGGGAAGTGAGTTCTAAAAATTAGGAGAGAAAATTGGGGGAAAGGTGGAAATTGGTTGATGAGAGGGATCGAACATGGGGAAGGATCACCGGGGCGTTTCACTTATGTTTAACATTGAAAGTAAACCCCATGGAAGAAAAGATCACATAAGGATACCTCCGGGTCATGATACCTCTACTCACCTACAAAAAAGGTAAGTCCTTGAAAGGACGGTGATAGTTGGAAGAGGCAGAAATAAACTCTTCGTTTGGCAGCTATTCGCTGCCAAATAATAACTTATGAAATTGTGTCAAATTTGTTTTGGCACCATTTAACAGATGATAGTTCACAATGTTACACCAACTTGCTTAGGAACACCATTTGTTGTGTAGCACAGGTACTTTTTGAACTCGTATATGTTTGTCTTACCGAGTCCTTAAAATTTAGAAGCATTTTATGAATACACCATTTTCCATTTTGAGAAATTAAATACCTTTGTAATATTACTCTATTTATTGTGTGTGTGTGTGTCTTAGATTCCTCCTAATCTTGTTTAACTAACGTTCCAAACTATTCTTGTATGAGGATGCACGAAATGACATCACGTAAGCTATCCTTCAGACTTATTCTGGAAGAAAAAAACTATTTTAGAACACCAGCGCAATTTATATTTATTTAGTCTTATAAAAAGCGCCGTCATAGGCGAAGCTAAAATAACACACTTCAAGTTTATTTTCCGCCACACTTAAAGAACTACTCGTTAAATAAAGTATTATTTTAACCACATTAAAGGGTATCAGACAGACGAAAGAGATTATGATGATTTGTGAAAGTTTCGCCTTTTGGCGATACCTTATGATCAAACAACTTTATTAAACATGTTGAAACTATTTTCTTCTGATTAAATGGTGTATTTCTAACAATAAATAAACATTAGAAATTTTCCAAGTGAAATTATGTGCATTTCAAATTAAAAAAAAAAGCTTTCGTAAAATACATACGTTAACTTTCTTAAATGGCGTCTTATTAAATCTCTTCGTCTACTAGCCCCTCCACTTTGTCCTCCCGTTGGCGTGGTGTGGAAGCTAGGAGAAGGGGTTGCCAGCTCAGGTGTCGCCCTCGTCACTTGACCAATGTTCAAAATTACGAGATCCGTCGCCAATAGCTCTCGTGTTGCTTCCAGTGCGGCGTTAATAAAAACTAAACTAAAACTAAAAACTACCCCCCCCCCCCCCCATTTTGAAATCGTAAATGTAATATAAACGAAATTTTGCGTGGAAACCCTATTTTTTTTTTTTTTTAAATCTTGACGATCAGCCACCAAAGGGGCTTTTGTTTTCGTACAACCACAAATTTGACTACTTTTCAAAATAAAGTGTTAAATGCAAGCAACTTGTTTAGTCTAATTTGGTTTCCTTCAGCCAATTCACAATAGGTTCAGTATGAATTGCAGTCACCTCATTGAAGTTTTAGTATTAAGAATAGATTAATACACAAAGATTTATTTCATTTTCAATTTACGGCAGCAATAATTACATTTAGCTTAAAATACATGAAATCTAATGTAATCGCTTAAAAATCAACTCAATTGTTATTTGCTTTAATTTTAATATCTTAAACGAATATTATTGTCAAATTCAATAACTAAGTGCTTTCTTAAATTTAGTATTAATTGAATTAATATTAATTTAATACAATAGCGTTTACTGTAACTCTATTATTTAATTGAAAAATTCTATTTTGATAGCATACATATATATATATATATATATATATATATATATAATTGTTATTTTTATACATTTTGCTATCAAATTTTAGCATTGTTTTAGTTCGGTAGAAGTTTTTATATTTGGAATGAAACGCGAAAGATGGCGATGGAATAAAAACTACTGTAATATAAGTGAGATAGTCATTTCTTTTCAGAATTTTTATGTAATCATTCAAGGCTGAACAATAATTATTTTTAAAACATTACCTCCTTTGGTTGTTAAATCTGTCCTTTGTAACATTTATATATATATATATTTTCTTTTTTTAATTATTTTAGTATAATAAAAATAATCCTTAAGAGAAAAAATAATAAAGGTTTCTGTAATTTCTTTCCGTACAAACTTCTTTACTGCCTTTTACCTCCAAGTTTTGAAAATACTTTTATGTTTGATATAATAATTCAGTTTTTCATATTTTTTATAATTCAAAAATTTCTAAAAAAATTAATATTCTGATGAAAAGTATTTTTTTTTTGTTCTTTCGGATATACTTTATTGCATTAAAATAAACACACTAGCCTAGACTTGAGGAGGAATATTGAAAATCCATAGCATTAAATTAAATTATATATAACCTATACTAAATTATTTAATATCAAATAGAATTCTAGTTTAGATGATAGTTCAAAATATCTGAAAAATCTTTTAAATAAAATTGCGGAAAAAAAAAAAAAAAAAACCATTCTTTAGAAACCAAATGTATTATTACTTAGAATATTCTACACATCTGCAAGAAAAAATTTATAAATTGAATTGTAAATGGTGATATTTTTTTTTAAAAAAACGCAGCTTTCAAAATAAAATTTCAAAAAATCTGAAACTTACAAATAAAGAAGTTACAGAAGAAAAAAAATTTATTATGTCATTAATGAATCCATGTAAGCAAATATGTAGTATAATGATATATATTTTCAGTTTTACCAACTTTTCTCTGAAATATTAAGTAATTTTAAATTATAAATGTAACTTTAACGTAATAATAAAGTTCCTACAATTTAATTTCATGACTGAAAAATTGCAAACATAAGGTTTTAATTAAAATCATATGTTTTGAATTAAATTAATTATACGTTTGTGTTTATATATATATAATTTATAATTTGAATTATTTCTTACACTACGAAACTGAACTTTGTTCAATAATTCTTTTTCAAATTTACGTTATAAATTATTGTAAAAGAGAAATAGAGAAATTTCAAACAAATTTTTGCAGTGTTCGTTACATTTTGAGTTTTTTTTATAAAAAGCACAAACCACACAAAGAAATAATGTTTAATTTTTTTTTCAGAAATATAAATAAACCATTTCTAAAAATAAAAATAACACTTCAAATACTTTTGTACTCAATGGCATCTTTCAAATAAATGTTGGACTGCTTAAAAACAAACAGAAAAGTTTTTCAATAAGCCATCGGGGAGGAAAAAAAGAGGAACAACTTAAAAACAAAGTTAAACTGTCCCACAACAATGCAAAATGCTAAGTTAGCATAGGAAATCGATTGTTTAGATCAGAATTCGAAAAAAAAGAACTTTCTGCAATGATAGATAGAGGCATTTTGTTAAAGTAGTTCCACAGTTATAAAAACATTCAAGGTGAATTGAACGAAAGAAATAAAATAAACAATATGTTTTATGTGCCTTTATAAATTCAAGAATAAAACAGTGAATTCTTTATAAAAAGAAAGGGTCGAATTGGAGTTTTTATAGAAAAAGCCATGATAAAGAACCTTTCTTTTCATTTCTCACGAATATTTTCTTTTCTTTACGAAACATACAGTTTACTTACGTACTCATAATACGGTTTAAATTTTTAAAATTGCTTTATTTTTTATTGAAACAATATTCATAAATCGAAGAGATGTTTTCCTCTTCATCAACGTAACATTGACATATCTTTTACTTTGACGAAATTTTTCTTAAAAAATAAAATTTAGTTTTTGTTCTGCAGTACACAAACTGATTTAATATGCTCAAAGATTACACAATACAGGTATTTAACAAAAACATTTTATTTAAAAATTATTTATCTTGTTAGATTTATAAGTGAGCAGCAAAATATTTTTTAAAATTACAATATAATTTTGATCCCGTATCTTATAAAATAATTTATAACTTATTAAAAAAATTGTGATAGCTTTGACTATATCTTTGATCTGAAATATTTTTAATAATTACCTTTTTTCCGCACCTTTAAGGAAATAACGAAACAAAAAAAAATCTTATTTTTATTTGAAATAATTTTAAATATTTTAATTTTTTAAAGCTTGTTCATTCTGATATTTTCAAAGTTTAGCTAAAATTGTAAAGATTGAAAGAAGTAAAACAACTGAGATACAACAATGGTAAATCGAACTTATAAATTATTATTCAAATGTAAAATATTACAAATATATAAAAATATCATCGAATATAAAAATATAATCAGAAAATGAAGAGAACATTGTATTTGTATAGCGAATTTTCTACAAAAATATCTTTTTACTAATTTACAAATTATTTTAAAAAGGATATAGCAAATTATAAAGCAAAATATTAATATTTTTATAAAAAGTGCATTACTTACAATTCATTCGTGCGAAAATATGTTGGTGAAACGTACAGACTTTTGGCAGACATCTACAAAGAACACCATCACAGTGCGATTAATTTTCTATCAAACACATGAACACAAACCACTTGGCACACAGAAATCAGAAGCGAAACTAATACCTAATGTCACTTGTGCCAACTGGGTGGGATTCAAGCATATTACAGTAGTGGAAAGTATAAATTGTGTGTTTGGTATGTACAACTAAAACGTGGTTCGAAATCATAAAGATAAAAAAAAAAAGATAACCTCATATTGTTGTACTGAGTACGTAAATGCTTTTATTTAACTTTTTAGTATATTTAAGAAAGGAAATTATTTCAATGTAAAATTTCTTTCAACAATTCAGCGCCCCCCTGCATACTACGCGCGGAGACAGATGATGTACTTATCCATCTACCAACTACACCTGTGAAAACAGTCCCTGTCCGCGTCTGATCCTGCAGAGTAATATCACAAAGATAACTAATCTGATGTCGAACAATAAGGTCGTAGTAGGCTTTGTGAAGAGGTTCCGATTCACTGACTCTAAGCAGATCTTTCCTCGCTGTGATCCAATAATGCCTTGCAATTGTCAATTTGGTACCTATTCCTCCGTTTATAGTTTTCACTCTTATTCTCTATCACTAATCAATTTCGCCTCAAATTCTTCGCTGCTTATAAAAACAATTCCACCAACCTATTCTCTAAACATCAAAAATTCTATTCTTATATACGTGAGTAACATTTCACTTTTTGGGAGAGATTTCCAATTCGAACAAGAGCATATTAGAGTTCCAAATTGTTGATTGAAGGGGGAAACGCAATGAGAAGTCTCGTTATAAATTTTCATTAAAACTAACAAATTGGGGAAAGTTAAAATATTTGTATCAAACTAATGATTTAAAGATATATTTTACTTAATATTAAAAATAATTATGTTATTAAAAGATGTATTAAATTATTTAAAATATCCAACAGCTCAATTTAAGCAAACACAAACACTGACATAAAATTTTCATGTTAAAACTGCCAGATTAAAGGTGGTTTAATTTTTTTTTTGTTGCTTTGAACGATTTGTACAATTCAGCAATATGTTCATATAACAAAAATATGTTGTGGTTGATAAAATTAAAACATCTAAGATTGTATTATTTTTTGTGCTCCATCAAATCTACTTTCTACAGCGAGCTGGAGTTCGTTTTCGAAAAATGTTTATGCAAATATATATTAAGAATGGAAGTTAATTCTATTTTATATTTTAGCATACAATAGCGTTTTTAGACACTGTTGGAAGGATTGATTGAATTTGTCAATATGAGATTGATTTTGTGCATCGCATATCGTCCTATAGTGAAAACATAGCCAACCACGATTCTAGATTTCCGACCATTGTAGATAAGATTTTCTTCCTGATTTTGTTGTTTTTCTGTTCGCTTGAAATCAAGATTTACTTCTGTCATGTCTCACAATCTGAGAGTTTGTTAATAATTTAGACAAATATTAAGCAAGAACTACGAAGGAGCTGACGGGGTTATTTATTAATGTGACACTGAAGAACATAAGGGTTACGAGCCACGGACCTCGTGATTTTTAACCTCTGTCAAATGACGAGGATAATATCTGAGCTGGCACCTCCTTTTCTAAGCTTTTACAGTGCACAAACGGGAGGACCATGGACCTCAACAGATTCAACGTGCATCAGCCCTGATTCATGATGGATCTTTAGTGGCACCATTGCTCGAATCCTCAACTGGACAAAAACAATTCCATCCGCGAGTCCGTGAACATGACCGCCAAAATACTAAAGCCAAACTTCTAGAGAAAACAGTGTTAAATAAAAAAAATGTTTGAAACTCTTTTGCAGAAGATGAAATATTTTTATATTTATTTATCTCAGCGAAAATGCATTCAGAAAAGCGATAACAGCCTTCGTTCCTCCGTATCTCTCATAAATCAATCAATCAACGAAGAAGTTTCCTGTTTAGTACGTTTCGGAAGAGAATTCAATCAAATCGAACAAAACTTTCATTTTGATTACACAATTAAAGAGAAAAGAAATCTAATATTTTTCTTTCCTCAATTATTGTTACTTAACTTATTGTTCTGAGGAGAAAAACCTAATCTCTATTCGGTTCATTAATCCCTTTGTTCATTCATGGAATCTAACAAGAAACAGATGATTTCTGTGCCCAAACTTTTTGGTTATTGAACATCCTCATTAATTTTTCCTGGACACCTTTTTCCCCCACCTCATCTGGAGAGTTAGTTCTTCCAGAAAATTTACCGATAAATTCCGATGCCGAGAAATCGACGTATCGATTTTAAGGGCAGACCTTTAGCGGGGAGATCTTTCCAATTTCGCTTTCCCAAAACTCTTGGAGGGAGCGAGTAAATCTTTTGCGGACGCTTTTCCGGAGAAAACTCGCTGACTCCGAGATAAGGCTCTGGTATTCGGCAAGGATCTGTAGAAATAGGGGGAGGAGAAAAGGGTGAGCTTAACGCCTCGAGGGGAGCTGGCTTGCGATAAAGTATGCAAAAGCCAAAGCTCTTATCTTGAGTGTGGAGGGCAACTTTATGAGAGATTCGAGGTTTGGCAAATAGTTGAGAGTGGGCTGCTTAAAGATTTCCGAGGTGTTTCCTTGCTGAAAAATCCAGCTTTTATGGCTTTTTTCAGGAAAGGATTCTCGAAAGCTTCTGGTGTATTTCTGGGTGTTATGAACAGAATGCAAACAAATTATCGAATATGGTGTAAATTTGATGAAGATTGTAGATTTGGATTTCGCAAGCTCTGTTAGTGCCATATTGGAAGACAAATTAATCCTGTTACTTTAACTGCCAGAATGTTATGTATATTAATTGAATCATCTTAGTGAAATATCTTAATTAAAATTCAAGGGTTAATTTATTTGTAACACTTTCCAATGGAAGGGATACCGTACGAGAATGGTTCAAACAGTTACCGTGTTAGCTCACTAGTATTGTCCATCAATCGTCTTTCCTTTACAAAAAAGTTCATGATTATGACTATACTACGATTTTAAAAGTTTTAAAAAACAGAACTTGAAGCTTTTGGGTTATTTTCAAAAATTCTCCAAAATTTGGTTACTTTATACATTCGAAATAAATCTAGTGATCATAAGAAACTTAGATTTATCGTTTTCGATTAATAGATTGTTTATTAACGTCGAAGCAATACGAGGATTATTAAGAATGGATCTCGTAATTTTAAACCATAGTCAAGTGAAGACACCTGAGATATCTCGACATATTAAATGTGCATCAGCTCTGTCATACGGCGGATTTTAAATTGCATCAGGGCTCGAACCCACGACTCGACGGGAATAACGCTGGCTGGGAGTTGGTGACCATGACCGCTTAGATTTCTTGGATGGTTGAAAAATCATAATCTTGCGACGTTTGATTGTGAGCTTGGTTGTTAAATATATGAAACCTCTTTTAAATTGAAAAGAAAAGTTTTTAATTAATTCGAAATAAATGAAAAATAGATGTACATAGGGAGTAGAATATGAGGCTAAATAGATTCTAGGTTTGTAAATTTGATCGCTGATTCTTTAGCCACGATACAGAATTTGGTACATTAAAACAGGGCAAAAAAATAATAGAAAATAGGACTTGTATTGTATAAGAATTTTTAAGAAAATTTTGAGGTTATAAGATTTAAGGAATATCTTAAAGAGGTTTTGAATAGAAGGATTATATATATATGAATATCAAGCATACTTCTGTAAAAATTCGGAACGTTTTATTGAAAATATTGTTTAATGAAAGGAAGTTCTATTACTTGTCGGATATCTCTTTACTAAATTATGCAATCGAAATACAATCCTAATTCTACAATAAAGCATATGTAAATGATAATCTCTGAAGAAAAAAATTCTGCTGCAGGGAACAATTCAATAAATAAAATGATCTTCAAAACCCCTTGAAAATAAAGTCGGATGGAATGGAAGACTAACGTCATGTGACATGAGACAGAGTGAAGACAGAATATGTCTTATCGATCATTTTAACATTACATTTTTCAGAACTCTTAAAGCAAATTTAATTTAAAACAAATTTCTTTAATTTAAAGCAATATTTAACTCTTAAAGCAAATTTTTCAGAAAAAATTCTCTCTCTCTCTTATTTAATTTACTCTTAAAGCAAATTTTCAGAACATCATCATCATCATTCATAATTTTATCGAACTTAATTTAGTGACTCTACACATCTTCATTTTTGCTTTGTCATCTACGCACATACACACACTTCTATTTTTTAATACGAACAGAACTGGCATGGAGCTAAAACTAAAGTGGGTCCTTTATTTTTAAACCGACTTTGGAAAATTAAATTGCGTTTAAAAGAACTAATTAAAGCATGCTTCTTTTGAGGTGAAAAAGTTTGGGAAGAAACTGTTGCATCTTTTAAAAAGGCTCCTAACATCAAAACATGCATCACCAAAAATAAATTTCACAACTTTTTTTATGGGAATATGCTTAACGACTCGTTTCACACTTCAGCAAAGCCCCCCAAAAATTTTTGGAGTGATTTGATAAACGGTAGGAATTTGCATTTCGGACAGACAAATTTTTAAATTTATATATTAGATTGTCGTGCAAAGGCTTGTTTTTCTTAACAAAAATAAAAGAAAAAAACGGTCAGTATGACATCACTAGTTATTCACACAAATAGTGCCACAAAGTGTCCTACGCCGATGTAAGTTGGAAAACACTAGCACTACTTCAGAGAGCCGCTGGCTTTAACAATGTAGCGGCACGAATGGCAATGCGCCATACATCTGTTATACCAGACTTTTCTTTTTATCTTCAGTTCTTACCGTTCGAAATTGTTATTATAATGTATACCAGCAGATCGAATGTTTGAGGTTCAATCACTAAATTACGTGTACGATAGTAATAATTTTAAAAAAAATACACGGGAACATGTATTAAAAGAATGAGAGTTTTAAACAAAATATGTGAAAATTGAAGTTATAATCCTTTATAATTAATTGAATTAAGTTTTATAATCAGTCGCGTTGTATGAATTTTTTTAAACAGTATCCTATGCCTAGAGAAAGGTTCCATAGACATGTTGAACAATATGTTAATATTTTCTTTGAATCACAGGACTCGATCTCATTACCAACTTGAGTTTTGCCGGCCACAAAACTTATCCCCATCGTCATTGGATCTGCTGTAGTCCATTTTTGTCAGAGAGAACAATTAATTAGGAACTTTCACTTATAAATGTAGAAATAAATTATAAAAATTTAAGTCAATTTTGATTCAAAGTTCTCAAAGGAAGTCATGTGGAAGTTTAGACAGAGAAGTACTTGTACTACTTCAAAATCGTTCCTATCCTACAACAAAGGGAGACGGTATATCTGCGACAGCTCGTTGTGAACTTTTAGAGTGTCGTTTATCGAACAAATCAAATATCCATCTATGAAGTAATTTTTACAATTGTGCTCAATCCATTTAAACTATGGCAAAGGCTGTGGTAATCTCATATTAAATCGAATAAACCCATCGTAAGGAAATTTGGCGAATAGAGTATCAATTCAGGTGTTTTACTTATACCCTGATAGCGATTTAAAATTAGCAAGGTATGTAATCAATAGTTCCACTCTATTTCTGTAGTGGACTATTATAATACAAAACATAAAAATAAATAAAATCCAAACGCTGGAGCAATAACTTCTCACTAAAGCGTGATTTAAAGACATTTCAAAATGGTGAATACTCTATTGCAGATATATTGCGATGTGGTACGGTTTTGGAGATAAAATTTTCCCTCCTTGTGATTTATGAGAAATATGTTAAAGCTCTACTTAGGGAGGATTATATAATCATATCGAATATATTTCGCCTGTGAAGTGTCTTTGGAATCGTCTTGAATAAAATGTTATATTTCTGTCACATTTTTGTTTTCTTATCGATCTCAGAGCGATTGTACTTTAAAGCTCATTCTTCTATGGAATATGCTCTTGTTGAAGAAGTAAACAAGGTGAATGTAATATATAAATACAAAATAACTTAAAGAATGTATTTTAGTTAAACGATTATGTCGAAATTGTTCGTCTAACGAACGTTTCCCTATGTACTATGTGTGGCGGGTGGGGTTAGTTGCTCGAATATTGTCTATTTTTACCCTACGTAAGCTCCTCTAATCACAACCAATATGAATCATAATTTTAAACCACGGTCACATGACGAGGTCGAAACCTGAACTGCCACCCATTTCTACACATCCTCTCCAATATTAAGGACTTTGGACCTTGACAAATTTAACATGTACCAGCACCTATACATGACAGCTCACTACTGGATACTATAGTCAACGCTCGGCTCGACGAAATCGATGCAAAAACAATTCGACTACCCCGGTTATGTAGTTACATAATGAATGAACTATATTTTTCAATACCAATGCTGTATACCGTAGTTCTCAGTCAGTGATTAGCAAAACACTGGTGTTCCGTGACTGATTGATTGTTTATTAATGTCGTACTAAGGAGCAATACCAGACCTATTGGCAATGAACCTCACAATTATAAATCTCGGTCAAGTGATGAGAACAATATCTGAGTTGACATCTTGTTGGTATTCCTTGATGTCACTTCATATGTTCCATGGAAAATTCAAACACACAATTGAGAAAAATGTTGAAAAAAAATCAATACATAATACGTAAAATAGTTTTTGTGTCTGGGTTTAATCAGCAAACTCGAATCACGAACTTTAGGTAGATAATTAAGGTATTATAAAACTAATACACGCCTAATTACTAAAAAAAAGACCAACAAGCCAAACAAACTATGCCAAACAGAGGAACATAAATCATCGCAATGATTGTTATGAAAAGGATCCACTCGGAATTATTCTGAATCTTCTTTAAAGATTTATGCTCGAGTCAACCAAAAAATGCACCCTAAGCATTGCACCAATTTTTCTAAAAAATGTTTTGTAAATTTTGAGCGCATGATCTGAAGTTTATGGAATTCAAATTTCATGTCCTTATGACCCATAAATAACCAAAACAGATCTCTGAGATGGTGAAATTTAATTTAACTCTGCACACATACTTTTATAATTTTTAAATATATTTCAGCATATAGATGGTCTGTGTGGGAACTTTGAAGATTTTATTGAAAACACGAAGAGGATTTATATATACGGATTTAATTAATTATTTGCGAATATATTTAAGTAAGAAAAGCAAATCGAAAAAAATGGGTGTAAAGCACCCTAATATACGTATATGTGAAATTTGAAATCAACGTTGAAGTACAACGAATGGCCTGTGAGAAGCAAATAACAACATTGTAGGGTAAAAATTGCCTTGCTGAAGTAATTAATAGCCTTGCTGAAGTTATATTGCTCCGATGACATATACAAAGTAATGATGTTTATTGATAAAAAAAACCCATATTTTATATTTGTGTAATAAAAAAGTCTTTTGAGATCTATTACAACATTATTATCGATGATATTATATTGCCAAAATATATTTTATTTCTCTCGTTTGTAAGGTTCATCGCCCTGACTTTTTCGTATACCAGGTCAGTATCAGTATACTTGAGAAAAAATGATGAAATATTTTAATAACTAAAAAAAGAATAATAATATTTTTCATAAAAAATGCCTGTGTGAGATATAATCGCATAAAAAAGATTATTCAACCTTAACATCGTGCAGATCTGATAAAAATTAGAGCTTTAAAGTATCTTGTCTCCTTAATCAAGAAGGAAAATAAAGACTATACATTCTATCATTTCTACAAATTCCAATAACATCTAGATATTTTAGTATTTTGAGTCCATTGTCCTCTTAAACGACAAGAAAAAAGTGCTTATATTCTATCTACTCCAAACACATTCCGATGAAAAAAAATTAAGATTTTAACAATTTAAGTTCTTTGCCTCCTTAAAAAATTAAGCAAAGTTTGCCCTGTCCTTGAAGGCTCACCACCGTTCCCGTAGCCTTTGGCTCAGGATACGAATTACTAACTATTGTTCAGTTCGGGTAGTTAACCAGACACTTGTTCCCTCAGTTAACTTCTCAAGCGAACTAGTACTTATTTATCGACCCATGAAGAATGAAGGGTTGAGATGACCGATGACCAGCTACCCAAGCCAAAGCCTCCTGGGTCGGCAGTTCTTCCAATCATACATGCTAATCACTACACTAACGTGTCCACCATCCCTTCAAAGTACAATGAGGAAAGTTAATTCATTGCATCATTCTATACATCCTGAACAATTAAAGATTTCAGTAGTTTTTACTGTATCGTCTCTATAAACACAAAAAAGGAGCTTAAACATTCTATTTATTCTTTATATCTCACGAACAGTTAGAATTATTACATTTTTAGTCCATTGTCCCATTAAACGACAAGGGAAAAGAATCTACACACATCACGATAGTATTGAGAGATTTTAGCATTTGAAGCTTCTTGTTTCTTTAAGAAATCCGTACACCTTCGGAAATTTTTTTTTTTTTTTGAAATACATTGATATTTGCTATCGAAATATTTTTCAATACTAAAATATAACCTAAAACTATGAAAAATCAGCATAATTAGAATAATAAATTGATTATCAGAATAACGCTCATAACTTAAAAGTAAACAAAAATATTATTATTCTGTAAATTTTATTTTATTCATCCTAAAAATTTTTGGAACTGGTACTACTTTCAAGATAAAAATCATATTACTATAATTTTCATTGTGTTTAGAGTCAAATAACAATGCAAAATCAAAAAAAAAAAAAAAAAAAAAAAAAAAAAAGGATTTACACCTTCATAAGTAATTGGGGTTCTTAAAAACTATATAAGGAAGATACTTGCAAAATTTAAATGAATTTGGTTCATAACTTTTTCTGATATCTACAGTGGCTCAAACAATTGAGGATACACCTTACTTTCACTTGATAAATCCAACTTTTAATGAAAATAACACATTAACTAGAATAGAAGACGTATTTTTACTTTTACACGTAATAAAAGGGTTAATTTACAGTAAAAATAACGAAAATCAACAAAAAAATATCTAAAATTAAAAGTCTCACAAATATTTGAAGTAAACATAGGCAGATCTTTACCTCAAAAAATTAAGGATACACCAATGAAATTTTTTCGATATATTACATGCATAGACAGTATCAGTATTTTGTTGCATGTCCTTTGGCTTTTATAATGTCCTCCAAACGTCTTGGTACCGATTCGACCAATTTTTTAGTGGTATCTGGAGATATTTTATCCCATTCTTCTTGTAACACTTGCTTTAAATGGGCTTTGTTTCTAATCTGGTGTTTTTGGACCGCTGTTTCTAGTGTGGCCCACAAATTTTCTATGACATTGATGTCAGGGGACTGTGGCGGTGTGTGCAATTACTGTTTACAATGAAAAAGACACCACATTTTGACATTACGTGCCGTGTGTTTGGGGTCGTTGTCGTGCTGAAATATAAAATTTCCATCTAAACCCAATTTTTGTGCACTTTCTTTAAGATTGTTGCGGAGTATGTCTATATAAAGCTTATGATCCATTATACCATCTATAAAAACTAAATTTTCTACCCCATTTGCAGCCATACAACCCCAAACCATGACGGAGCCACCACCATGTTTAACTGTAGGACGTAATTTTTTTGGATCCAAAGCTGTGTTCGGCTTTCTCCAAACGGTGTGACGACCATCGCTTCCAAAAATGTTGAATTTACTTTCATCACTAAATATAACTTTCTTCCAAAAGTTTTCTGTCTTCAACTGATGAGTTTTTGCAAACTCCAAACGCTTTTTCTGATTTTGTAAGCTTATGAAAGGTTTCTTTCTAGCTACTCGATTGCTATATCCAGCATGTCTAATCACATTTCTCACAGTTTCAGCACTTACACTTCTGCAGATTATTCGAGAACTTTTTGCAGCTAGTTTGACTGCACTCAGTTTAGGATTAATCTTGATATCTTTTAAAATTTTCCTTTTAGCTACATCACTCAGAATACTTTTCCTTCCTCTTCCACTCTTATTTTGAATTAATCCATCGCGTTTAAATTTCCCAATGATTTTCTGGACACATGAGTGACTTCTACCGACAATTTCAGCTATTTCACGATAAGATTTTCCCTTCTTAAATAACCTTAATATAAATTTTCTTACATCAATACTAGTCTCTTTCCGAAGAGCCATTTTCCATTTAAAATTACAGCTTTATATTCTCATAACCAACTTCAAAAGGCAGAAATAACAGTTGAAATAGTTTAGGATAAAATTTCCCAAACTTAGATTATTAGTAGCAAGCAAAAAGAAATCAAGTGGTAGTTAAACAAAAATTTCATTTGTGTATCCTCAATTTTTTGAGGTAAAAATCTGCTTATGTTTATTTGAAATGCCTCTAAAAAGTTTTATTTTAGAATTTTGTCGTTGATTTTTCTTTATTTTTACTGTTAATTAAACCTTTTGTTATGTCTAAGAATAAAAATTCGTTTGCACTTCTGGTTAAGGTGTTATTTTGATTGAAAGTTGGATTTATCAAGTAAAAGTAAGGTGTATCCTCAATTGTTTGTGCCACTGTACGTTGTGATATGTAAATATGTCGAGAAATCTTATTTTGAGAAAAATCAAAAATAAACTTTCAAACGCAATTAAAAATTAGCTACTGAATAAAAATCAAATCCCTGTAACTTAAGTTCTAAATAAGGTATAAGCAAAATTCAAACACTATTAAAAAGAAAAAAAAAGTTTACATTTTAAACTGTCATTAAAATTAGAAAATTGAAAGTTTTGACAAAATTACGTTTTAAAGGTGTACGGATACCTTAAGTGACAGAGGGCCGCGGTAGCCTAGTGGTCAAGGTCATTGACTCGTGGCCTGCGGTTTTCGTTCAGTCGCGGGTTCGATCCCTGGCCTCCAAAGACCCGCCGTGTAGCCGGGGCTGATGCACGTTAAATCTGTTCGGGGCCCTAAGTCCTCCCGTTGGCGTGGTGCGGATGTTAGGAGAGAGGGGGTTCCAGCTTAGGTGTCGTCCTCGTCACTTGACCGTGGTTCAAAATTACGAGATCAATAGCCCTCGTGTTGCTTTTAGTGCGACGTTAATAAAAGCTAAACTAAAAACTAAACCTTAAGTGACAAGATGCAAAGTCTGAGCATTCTATCATATCTAAGTCTTACAAAAAAAAATCTTATTAAAATCAATCAAACTCACCATTCAAACACTTCTTGCCAGAACAAGATCTCAGTCACTATTCAGCCCCTAGACTGAAAAAGAAAAGGTTTCTTAATTACATTTATAATTAATTGGAGAAAAACATTTTAAGTTATGTCAAAAGGAATTACAGTATCGGGATTTATTTCACTAAGATTCTTCCTTAATTTTACGATTTATCATACTTCAAATTTTTAACAATTACTATTTTAATTATTTTATGAATTAACAAAATTATAATTTTTACGTATTTTGTGGCAATATCAAAAACAGGACACAGTGATTGAAAACTAGAATATTAAATTCCACTTTTATTAGATTCTAAAAGCCGAATTACTTTTATTTTTAAGCAATCACACATTAAAATAAAGAAATTCAGATTTATAATAGTTTGATAAAAAATATTTTTTAAGGATTAAAAAGGAAAGTAACTGTAAATAATTTATTTTAGCGCACTCAATTGACGCCCAATCCACTGGAAATTTGAAATTAAATTGATTTGTCTGGAGGGAAAATACACTGATTGAGTTGTGTGTGTGTGTGAAAACAAAAATTAGATTAACCCGTTTCCGCCCAGCGTCATATTTATAGGACAGTTCATTTTCACCATTATAAATAAAACTATTCAACGTTTTGCCGATTCTATTTCTACCCCTTGAAGAGTATTGGTTTCACCCTACTTACTTAAACCGATTTGAACCGGATGGAAGCATTTTTCAGCCAGCTGCAGACACCTAAACTTCGCCATTTTCATGATTTTTTCTTGCTGAATTTCATTGTAATCGTACGAAAAGGTTTTAAAGGTATGTTTAAATATTTTTTCAGAATTTATATTTCAGATATTCTATTAACAGATATCTTATAACGTTTTAGAATTATTTTTACTTTTGTTAGTTTTAATTACAAATTTAAACTACTGTCCTAAAAATAGGACGCTGGGCGGATTCGTTAAATTTTCTGATATTTAGTTTATTTCATAGGTGCTCAATATGTAGCGGAAAAAAGTTTTTAAAACTGCCGAGGAAGCTGTAGAATATCTATTTTCGGAGGAATTAGAGTCTGAAATGATTTTTTTGCCTTCTGAAGTAGATGAATTGACAGATGAAGAAGGTTTTGATGACTCTGAAACTCTTGACTCATCTGTAAGAGACGTAATTTGTCCTATAATTTGTAATGTGACCTAAAAAAGAGTGGATTTTGAGCAACAGAAACAATAAGAAGTGACAGAATAGTTACATCAATGTCAACTTGAAATTGATTCTACTTTCAAAAAGACTAGCAGTGGTTCACATGATTTCTACTTTGATGTGAAAAATAAAATTACTGCTGTAAAATGGAATGTTAACAAATGCGTTACACTTGCGATAAATTTCGACATATTTGAGAAACTAACATCTGTTTCAAGGCGTGAAAAGGGAAAAGCTGAAAAAAATATAATTGAACAGCCATGTCTCGTAAACAATTATAATAAAAACATGGGTGGTATAGAATCTCATGATTGGCTTGTAGAGAAACATACCATAAGAATCCGTGGAAAAAATGGTATTGGCCAATTATTACCCGAATTGTAGGCATGGTTGTTGCAAATACCTGCGTTATTTACAACATGGTAAATGCAGAGAAAAAGAGTATCAAAGAAATAAGGAGACATATTGCAATAGCCTATCTAAAAAAAGGCAATACAGTACAAATACAAATCGGTATACAAAGTTATACAATTTCATCTCGAGTTAAGGAAATAGACACTGTTAGACGTGATGGAGTTGGCCATATAATTAGTAAAAGAGAAAAACAAAGACGATGTCAAATGCAAAATTGTTTAGGAAAACCTCTTACATTTTGCATGAAATGTAATGTAACTCTATGTCCAAAATGTTTTCCAAATTACCATACATAGTGTGAATATGTTTAAACTTAATAAAAAATGTCAAATTTATTTGTGTTTCACTTTATTTTGCATTAAATATTAAAATTCAATTGTTTGGGAACAGAAACATAATCAAGTAATTAAAAACAAAAGAGAAGTACTAAGTGTTCAAAAACTTCCATATCCGCCCAGCGTCCTATTTATAGGACAGTAATTATCTCGGATCCTAAATTATTGGTGTGGAGCTTAATTGCATATTATATTTAATTTAAGTGTTTAGAACATAATTTTAAAAGTTTTTAACAAAATTTCAATTTTAAATTAAGTTGGGCGTTAACGGGTTAAATACGTGATTAAATTAAAACATTGAAGAATTAGCATAAGACTGCTTAAAAAAATTTCTTAGATATTTCTTTCCAGAAAAATAAGAACTGTCAGACAATAATATATATATATATATATATATATATATATATATATATATATATATATCTTTAGTAAATCATCTGCAAGTACAAATATACAGTTTTGAATGCGACGTCTTTAAATGTGTTGCAAAATCCAGAAAACTAATTCTTTCCTTTTACTCGTGAACATAAAATATAAGTTCTAACAAATTATTTATATTCTAAAAAAGAAATAAATATTTCACAAAATGTGGCGAAATCATCGCATTTATAAGATTTTGAGTCCTTAATCTATTATATTTCACTTTTGTTTTATTTTATTATATTTGCTAATCACTGAGCAAAAGTACTACGGCATCGCGCGGGAATAGAATGTCCTTTCAGTAAACCTATATTTTGTGTTTAAAATCGAAACCAAAACTGTTAAAGCTTACATCAAATATCTACTAATTCTTCCTTATCAAAACACTGGAGAAATATTGAAACAATTTGTAAAGTAAACAAATCAAACTTTTCGATTATTATAGGTTGAAACATGTGTTTTGATTAACGCAAATGATAAATTATTAAACTAAAATGGACAGTAAATTGGTAAAGCAGACAATAATAAATCCTTACTTGTGAAAGCAGGTATTTAAAGGTGACGCAAGCAAATACACGCCACACAAGCGTTTTACTAAGTATACAACATAAATGGCATGTTTATATCTTCGCATATTTTCAATGATTATTAATCATTACCGAGAGATGCAAGAATAATCCCTCACATATCACTCCTACATAATTTAAGACTTTAATATAAAGACATTTTTGCAAGTAACCAAAGAGTTACTGTCACAAACACAGGTGCTAGAGGTAAACATTTTCATAAAACAATAATTCTACTCGTATAATTACTACCGAACGATGTGCGCAATAATAAGAGGCTAAATCAAAATAGGTCTGATATTCTGCAAGCTGTATGGTGTTGATATTATAAATGTAAATTAGTTATACTAGTCGAGGTGTCCAAGTGCCTCTGCTTCGTTTGTACTGTTCTTACCGCGTCTCCAATGGTTCCTTGAGCTGCTTATAACTTTGTAAATATAAACAAAATAGAAGTATTTTAAAAATATCACAAATTTTATTTTAGAAGTATTTTAAAATAAAAACAAACTGCTTATTGAAGTTCTTTTCTTCTATGAAATATCTCAATAATAGTACTAATAATTATTTTAAAGATATTTTCAACTTTTTATTCTTATCACTATCTTACAGTGATTATTAATTCTTAACTGTCAAAAAGTTTTGCTGTAGACACATGTTTTAATGCTACAGAAATCGGAAGGCCCCGTTACTAAAAAATGTCAGTTATCTCTTATATATAGATAAATGAATCATTTTATAATGTAAAAATTATTCATTTATCTATATGTAAAAGATAACTGACTTTGTTTTCACAATTTTTTGCCAATGACTGGTGAAAAGTATAGCTAAGCGGCGTCTTGGAAATTGTAGGTTTCTGCAAATAGTGCTTTTTTTCATAGAGAAGTATGTAAATAAAGACCCGAAATACTCATAAGTCATATGAAATTCTTAAAACAATACAGAGGAGGTTTTAGGAAAGGCAATTATATGTTCGATATAGAACGTTTGATAATTTATTGCCTAAGCACGAAACATTTTACGTTCTGGAAATAAAAACACAGTAATACCTCCCAATAAAAGATACCCACCAGATTACATATTTTGTCCATTAATAAGAGTTTTTTATATATATATATATATATATATATATATATATATATATATATATATTATTTAAATGGACTGGGAACAATATAATTGTCCCTTATTTGGACGTGTCCCTTTCAAGAGGTACTACTGAAAATTATCGAGTATGTTTAAGGACAATACGTTGAAGGACACAAACAAACATCAACATGAACTCAGAACTCTTAGCTGCACTTAAGAGACTGTTTTGAAAAACCACACATTACGAAAAATTCTAAAAGTTAATTCAGTAATAAATTTTTATGACTTCAATTTCCATTCCTTTAATCTAGGTTCACAAAAGAATTTTTTTTGTTTTTCAAGTATTCCAATTATAACCACACCCCTCTCAATCGATTGACTTATATTATACGAATCAATATCGAACGTTATGGGTTAACCTGTTGCTTTCCTAGTGAATTATTTCAAATATAATTTCATCTTGCTCTAAAGGAATCACTAAATCAACTCACTCTTACTCAGAGAACATCTCCCGAAGACACTCACTACTGTGCGGAAATGAAAGTCTTCGACAAATCTTCCATTACCACCATCATCTCTTTGCGTGAAAGTCCCAAAATCCGGCGCGCTCCTTCTAAAATCCGGCTCCAGCCTCTCCGTATCCGGTAAAACAATGTCACCTGACGATAATTCCGCAGGTGAGAGAGAGAGTGTGCGAGAGAGAGGTTCTTCTATCATTGGCTGTGACAGGCGTGCGTATCCGGCCAAGCTCTGACGTCACAATCCGGACATCGATCAAGCCACAGGCCTCAAATCAAAGGAGGGCCGTCACCTTTCCCTTCTCCATTCACTCGTAAAAAACGTTTTAGGTGTCCGGTCAGAAATAAAATCCGGCACCGGAGGAAGATTGAATGGGATCTGCTTTCTGAAATCGAGTTATGTGGGTGGTTACAAGTTTCGATAGCAGAAAAGGCTTGTCCCGATGTTGCCAAAAGTATCAAGCGTTAAAAATAGATGGAAATATTGTATTTTTTTAAAATTCGCTATTACTGTTTAGCATTGTTTTTAAATCGGTGCAATCAATTTGTTTGGCTTTAATAGCCGTTACACTATACTAAACATTGAGTTTTCGGCGGAGGACCTTATTTCTGAACTGTGGTTTAGTTTGAGCCTATGAAGTATTTCATGAAGCTCGTATATAAAATTGGTTCGGTAAATTTCCATTAGGAGTCAATATTAAGGATTGTTAGAAACCATCCAATGAACCTCACAGAAGATATAAGACACAACAAAATCAGTGTTGTAAAAAGTATAAAGCTTTAAAAATTGATTGAAAATGTATTTTTTAAAATTTACAGTCGTTGTTTAGCACTGTTTTTAAATCCGTGGATTCGATTTGTTTGGTTTCAATAGTCATCACACTACATTATTTTATTAATGTTGCACTCAGCACTCGGGGTATTGACGGAAAACCAAGAAGTCCATGCTCACCCAAAATGATTTAGAAGGGCAAACTGCTCCTCCTATGGAAAACAAATTTGCACTCAGCAGTTTTTTGTTAATAAAAAAATCTTTTTTTACAAGACAATGTAAGCTACATAATATTTTTCATACAAATAAAACGAGAAATTACATATTTACAATGCATAAAGGTAAATAAAAGTAAAGTTTTTATCGAGCAGGTAATATGCGAGACAAACATTTACAAACATTTTACAAGTCGAAACTGTGTGCAAAATAAGTTGTATCACTGATATTTCCTATATAAGTTTACAATTTATACCACTCTTCACAGCCAAAAGTAAATATTTATCACTGTATACATATACAATCGTAATTTTGATCCAAGGTCACTATCGGAGCTGCACCCCTGATTTCCATTCCCGTCAACGTGAGGACAGATTTAACGTGCATCATCCGCTCTTTATGGCGGGTATTCTATGGAACCAAGACTTGTATACACGACTCAACTGAAACATCCCCGAACACGAGATCGAGCCCGTAATCACTCGGCTACCACCATTGCCAATACCTCATTACGACAGCATAACGGACGGATGGATACAGATCACCAATTTTGTATTATATTGGCATTGTTAATTATCCAAATTTCCATTCCACATCATATAATTACTTTATCACTGCGTTTCATACAGCAGGCTATTGTAAGCCATTATTCCAAAGGATGGTTCTTATGAGAATAGGGACCAAGAACCACTACTCATTACCCTAAAATGTGAAAGTCGTTATTAAAATCGGTACCCAATTAACTGGGTAAGCCGAAAATCCATTTTTAAGGGGTTCAGGAGGTTACTTTAATACAATGTTTGATGTATGGACTTGCCTTGTGAAGGAATCCAAATGTATGTAAATAAATTTTACTAAAAAGAAAAAGTGTAATAAATAGGATAGAGAAAAAGATTAGAAGAGAGAAGATAGAGAATTTGGAGAGATTCATTGGAACAACTATATTGATTCGAGCAACTATGAGGCGATATGTACGAGTATGTTTTCCTGACTCGAATTCTACTTGAATCAGATCGGCCGATTAAATATCGACTGTTTAAAATTACTCAGATCAATAGGATTTTTAAATTTTAAAGTCGTTTCATCCAGATATCTATCAATAGAAATGAAACTGTTTTCATACGATTCGGTTCTTTTATAATATATTAGTTTTAATAATCACTTGCGAATCACTTAAAATTACTCAAAATTTTATTTAAAAGTTAGTTCTCATTAAAAAAATGTAATGCTTTGTGAGTGTGAGTGAAAGTATGTTTATGGCGCAAGAGCAAAATTTGGCTATTCTGCGCCAAACCTTGTATTATTGTTATTTAGACGTAAGAAAGATAAAAGAAAAAGGAGGGGTAAAATGACAGTATAGCTCGATGGAGTTCCCCGAGGGTGCGTCATCCTTTTTTTCCAAGGGCAGTAAGCCTCCTGGGAAAGGAAAAAAAAATCACTAGGCATCTAGGGTCTGGATTCCCGCACCTACCTAAAGAAGATAAGCCGCTGAGAGGAATTTTAGGCTTCCAGTTGGATCGTTAAATATTTCAATTCATCCGTAAGAAGAACGGGTACACCTGCTAGTAGTATATAAATTCAAATAAAAAAATAATTTATATATATTTTTAATACCCATAATCCTAAGGTTCGTTTCTAAAAATAAATACCAATTTTTTTTCAGTCATGACATGAATGAAACTTCTCATCAGCAACTTTCGTTACATCAAAGTTAAATTTTAAAATACATTAGAAAGCGAAATTGCATCCAGGTACGTAAAATAAACAACAAAAAAGTCTTAAATTAACTTTCTGTTTTCCGTTCTTTTTTAATGTAAAAAGGAAATATGAATCAAATTACTTTTCCTTCTACTAACTAAACGAAAAAACCCGAAACTCTAACACAGACATAAAAATATTAATTTCCCCTTCCAAATTGCACATCTCAGAGTCTTTTATTCCATTTTAATTAATGTAATTTAAAACAGGACGGAGAAAGCCTAGAAGTCGTACATATGTAATAAGAAATGTCCCTCACAGGTAAGAGAATTTGAATGAAAATGAACACCTCGAAGGTAATATGAGACTTAATTTCTACTTCAAAAGGAAAAATCAGCGACGAAAAAGATGAACTTGTATACATAAGATATTTCTTCGAAACACATTCACGTTAATATAAATTTCTCAAATTTCGACGAGACGTTTGAAACTTATTTACTTTTTACAAATCGAATAAACTCGAAGTCATCTGAATTTGTTTTGATCGAACAGCCTTTTTGTCAAGTTTAAACGGAATTTTTAATTTTTCATCCACCTCATACGAGGCTACTGAAGTGTTTAGATTTTTAGTTTGCTTCGAAAATCGTTTGGTGCTTTTTTATTCCAAGTTATTGTTTTCATCATATTTTTAGAATATAGTATTAGTAAAATATTTTATTTGCAGCGCATTTAAATTTTATACATAAATGTTTTTGCTCTAGATGTAAATTTACAATTCGGCATTTTGTTTTAATAAGTCTTAAGTCCATATTACGTACAATTCTATTAAAATAAATTTCAGATTTTATATACTTTTTTGGTTATTTTATAATATAGAAAATTATTAACAACTTAATACTATTGTTTACCTATCATGTTATACGTCTGAGGAAGTTATGTAACCAGTATTAATAAATACTTCTCTGAAAAATTTATTTAAAATACGATTCATATCCTTCCATTGTAACCAACATAATATTTCAATCACTTTTCCTAAAAAAATTATTAATAGTTTATTTTTAAAAATTCATAATAAAAACTCTTCTGCTTTTAAAGAGGACTGATATAGTATTTTCCAATTAAACGTATTATCAAACAATCAGTTCCTTGCAGTGAATTTGCTTCAGAGACTGAGTGAGTCAACATTGAGGTTTAAGGGGCAAGAGCTAATTCTGATTACGTTGCACCAAACAATATGTATCTGAGATGTAGACGACAGAAGAAAAAAATTAAAAAATGTTGATGTATTAAATGTAAGAAAAAAGATCGAAAATAGAGAAGGATTACTAGGGTGAACCCGAAATCTATCACCCGTTTTTATTAAACACTGTAAACCGTAAGGGAAAGGAAAAGATCATTAAGGTTCAACGAACTCATGTTGCCCAAACATAAAAAAAGTTATGTCACTGAGAGAAGTTTTATTACTCCAAAGAAGGCGAAAGCAATCTCATTGACCGGAAAAGTTGTTGATTTTTTGGGAAAAGAAGGACGTTATATTCATGGACTCCTCAGAAAAAGGAAAAAGATAATTGGGCAATACTATACTTAGTTACCTCTTGCAAAAGTCATTAGAATTTCAGTTACTTTCTGAAATATACATTATTTTTTGACTGAAATAAAGTACATCCGAAAGAGAAGCAATAATAGAATTCATGAATGAATAGATGAATTCTGTTTTTCTTTCTGGTTTTAGAATATCTTTATATATTTTTGATTACTTATTTGTGAGTTTCCAGATTTTTAACAGATATTTTAAAATGATTTCAACAATCAAAAAGAAGATGTAATTCGACAGAAACCTCTTCTTCTGCAGAATTAGCGATATTTCACTTTTCGCAAAAAGGATTTCCGTTTTGTTCCGTGTTCTTTTACAGAAAAATCTGTCCTCAATATACATTAGCACTTTTTCAATTACCTTCTTATAAAAATTAAATATGGCTGGTTGAAAATAATCTTATAGCCGCCTACCGGCCATTTTGATACGTGGGCGTAATGTTAATCCTGTGGTGTTTCTACTACCATTCTAAAATCTACACTATTTTATCAATTTGAATGCAAAAAATTGCATCCGAAATAGCAAAAAAGAATGAAAGTTTTTGCGTAATTACATTTTCTTCTGACTTTTGAAAATATTTTTGAAAATTGGAAGAAAAATGTAATTTTTTAAAAACCTTCATTATTTATTGCTCTTTTGGATATACTTTTGCATTCACATAAATAAAACAGTAAATATCTGAGGACAGTAGTTGAAATTTCATTTGATTAACATTACGTTCACGGTATCAAAATGGCCGGTAGTTGGGAGCCTTAGGGCTTCCAGCTACCGGCCATTTTGATTACGTGAAGATGGAAGCCTTAAGTCTCCAGTCTACTGGCCATATTGATTCCGTGAACGTAATGTTAATCTCACGGAATTTCCATTTTCCTCTTCAAATGTGGACTGTTGCCTCAATTCGAAAGCAAAAAAGCCCCCAAAAGAGCAAAAAATAATGATGGCTTCTGCGGGATTATATTTTCTTCTCAAGTTTTGAAAATATTTAAAAATATTTTAAAGAAAGAAAAATTCACTAAAGAATCATTAAAATAGCCGTAAAAGATTTTTCAAAAATCGGAGGAGAAATGTAATTCCATAGAAACCTTTATCATTTTTCTGCTGTTTTAGATACGTTTTGCATTCAAGTAGATTCAATAATCCAATTTTTTGAGCAGGAGGATGAATTAATTACTCATTAGTTTATTGCGTTCCCGAAATCAAAATCACCGATAGATGGGAGTCTTAAATGATAGTATAGCAACACTGTCTTAAAGAACTTCGGTTTAAACCAGTCGACCCTCCATTAAGGAAGAGATTCCAAAAAAAAAAAAAAAAATATTACTGAGAAACGATATATTTATACAGTGAGGAGAAAACGTACACAAGTTGCTATATATATATATATATATATATATATTGGCGTATCTCTATTACCTGACTCGTCTCTCATCTTAAATACTAGTCTAATCGCAAACCTATAGTTTTCAACTTAATTCTACGCACATATAAAATCATTAAAAGAATTACTCAAAAATAGTTGAAGAATGTTGTTAATTACTTTTCGAAGCCTTATTTATTGTTTCGATTAAAAAAAAAGAATGCTCCGTACTAGTTTACTGTCTCTCTAAGTGGATACTGACAACTTTTTCGAAGTATCAAAGATTACTCTTACCAATATACGACGCGAGTCAATCCACAATAGAGAAACTTCGACCACACAGAGTCGGATCTATTTCCCTACATATCACACAGACACGCAATAACTCTCTCGCACTATTCAAAGCCTTCCCACTTTTGTTACTTCTCTATTAGGTAAACTTTACATACATATATATATATATATATATCTCAAATTTGATTCTCTGTCTCTTTATACGACTTGGTTATATCTATTCACTATAATTCTGAAGTTAACCTAATTTTCGTAATCTTGTTTCATTTGGTTTGAACGGAACTAGAAAGTAAAGCCATAAAGAAATCCTAGATTTTAGTTGAAGGAAAATTTGTGAATAGCTCATGTTGCAGCGCAAAATGAAAGTAGTTCGATTTCTCGTGATCTAAAGAGGACATCTGTGGTACGTAGTTAATAAGGTAATTCTCTTACATAATCATTTGTTATATCATCAAAGGTTAGTGCACAAACTAACATATACTTATTATATACTCTGCAAAACATCGAATGAAAGAAAAGACATATAATCACGATCATATGAAAATTATTTTTTGAAACATCTCAAAAGATGCCATAAAAAGTCAAAGAAGCCGTTTTTGTGCGAAATACTTACTCTTTACAAAATTTTATTCAGTAAGATACACAAAAGTGAAAGGAGGTACGCATTTTAGGAGAAAAGACGAAATTCAAATCAGGTTTTAAAAAGGGGGCAGAAGGAACATTATCAATAGAAAGCATTTTGTTGGTATCTTTCACTTCATTAAAAAATCCATATTTCATTTTTTAAAATTTTTTCATGTGAAATTAAACAATAAATTGTGAACAATATTAAATTTCGAATTATAAATATTAATAAAAATGTATCCGATTAAAAAATGTCGCTTAAAATAGTATCAGATAGAGTTTTTATATATTTAATATCTTGTTTCACAAAGTTTTAGATACAATTAATAAAAGATAAGTAATACTACAAAGTCTTACGATTTATTTAATATTTCTCTCGAGTTATTTTTAAAATGGCTTTAATTTTAAATGTCGTTTGGTGTGTAAAGTTATCCTTTGTATAATGGTAATTAGGTTTTTAAATCCATCGAGAAAATACTTATTGCATTTCATTTAACTCTATCACTTTATGTCGGTTTATTATATCATATCAATTTTTTAGATACCAGAAGAACTTTGAGTATGCTTTGAATGAGTTTTCTTTCTTTTAAATGACTTTCTCAATTTATTTATATTTTGTCGGTATTTCCATTCGTAATATTACCAGAGTAATTCTAGAAATAAAAATAGTATTTGTAATTCATTTGCTTCATAAAAAGAATCAAGAATTTCGAAGGGAAAAAGCTTTAAAAATTGAGAAGGAAAAAAAATTGTCGTCACACAAATGGAAAAGAAAATTACTTTTCTCAACAACTTTAAGTTAAATAACCAGCACATCATTCACTGTGTATTACCATTTCGGTGTAATCGTAAGGATTAAAACTTATCTCTTACACAAATAAAATAAATCTAGAAAATCATTATTTTAATTGCATTGCCGTCGATTTCAAGCGACTTTTATTTCGATAGAAAAACACTTGCAAGATTTTTTTAAAAAAAAGTCTGAGTAAGGAACACTGATTTGATTTTCTATACAAGCAATTTAAACTAAATTTTTAACTGAACTGCTTTTAGATGTTCAAAATCCCCTAAGCTGTTAGTATCATTACATAGATTAGTCGGTGATATTTTTGTTGTTTAACTCGATGTTCTTTTTCTCTAATCTTTAAAAAAATTTAGGATAATGGTAGAACGTCTTAAGATCCCTGTTCGTAATACTGATGCAGACATTAATTATAAAAAAGGCTCTCTTTATCCAATTCATATAGGTGCTTTAATTGAAATCTGCTTAATAAAGGGCTGAAAATGAGTTTTCACTCCGAGGGATATGTTATAAAATAGATGATAAAAAAGGGAGAGTTTATTTGTGAAAATAAGAAGAGTCGTCTTCGCATTTTGAATCACATAGAAATTTCAATGGAATAAATACAAACATTCATCACTATTGTTTTTTTATCATGACCCCGAGTCACCCAGTGATCTTTTATACCCATGGGATTTACTATCTTTGGTAAACACGGGTGATGCGCCCCGGAATATCCTAATGAGCCTTCACTATTTTCGACACTCTTTCTTGTCAACTAAATTTTTTTCTTATCTTTTTTCGGTTCTTTCATTTATCTAGATTACAGCTTTTCAGCACAGCATAGCCAAATTTGGCAATTATGCCATTCAAATAATATCACTCACTCATTTGTTTGTCCAGTTTTTTTCTCAAGTTTAGATAACAGCTTTACGAGTACTTTGTTTGGCGTAGCATGGCCATGTCTCTGGCTTGTACTATTGTAATACTGTCACTCACTCACTATTATGTTTATGAAATAACATCCAGCCGTACACAAAAAATAAACTTTTACTATTTTATGGTTAAGAATATAAGCCCCTTAATTTTTCCATTATCGATGTTAACCTGTTGTAACCTACTGAACCAATTCTATTGTAATAAGTTATACGCAAAACCTATTCATAAAAACTAAAAAAATGAGAGAACGTTTTCTTTAAAAATTATATTTTTACATTGCACACTCGTATGCATTCGACATTTAGGAAACCAGGGACAAAATGGAGAGAGTGAGTGAATGTAAAAGTTATCGGCGCAAGATCCAGATGTGGTTATGCTCCGCCAAGAAAGATATAACTGTGGTTGGAAGTGAAAAAATTGGAAAAAAGATAAAAATTGATCGACAAGAAGGAGGGTCGAAAGTAGAGAAAGATCGCTAGGGAAACCCGGGAGTGCGTCACCCGTGTTTATCAAAGACAGTAAACCCCATAGGAAAGAAAAATATCACAAGGGTGCGTCAGGGTCACGATGCCCGAACTTACCTAACGAAGACAAGTCCCTGAGGTCCCCTGATATAATCCCCAGGGATAGAGTGCCCGGCTATACTCTCAGCCACTGGGTATCAATTTGAATCACCTCTTACGACACGCATGAGATACAGTGGGACTATTCTGTCTACCCAGTCACCACACGGTCAGGGGGAAAATGGAATACAATCCATTGTATTTGCAAATGCTTTCAGTTAGCTTTATAGCTGTGATGTCATTAATCGTAAGAATAACTCTGTTTTGAATGATTGAATTAAAATTTCTAAAGCGAATTGACTTATTCCACGAATCTCACTTTTATTTGTTTTATCGCCACCTTGTCGTAAACATATGAAACTTCTTGTGTTCTAAAATAATGTCAGCTTTAGACCAAAAAAAGAAAAAAAGAATCAAAGCGAATGTTTGTGTGATTAAAAAAAAATCAAAGAATGAAACATTGAAATTAAAGCAAACGATAAAATTTAAAGTTGACAATATTCTGCTCAGATATAAAAATTTAAGCAAACAATATTTTATTATCTTAATTATACGAGTATTATAAAGAAAAATGAAAATATCAAAATATATCTATACGCATTGATATATTATTTCAACAAAATCTTATTATTGTAGAATGCGGATCAATTACAATAAAATCAATTATTGCATGTTAAAGAAATGCAGTTGCTCTTCAAAACAAGTGAATGAAGTTTCTTTTGTTTTTATACAAGAAAACTGAAATTTTATATACAATCTTTGTATCCTTTTTATAAGATGACAATTATTGTATAATTTTTAAAAATAATTTTTAATTAAATCGTTAATTTCTTACGATTTTAATAATTTTACGATTAAAATTATTTTTAATTAACTGTCTGATATTTATCTAAATGAATGTAGAGTTTTAAAGTTCCTATTTACCAGCCTTTTTGATTTCGAGAAAGTAATGTTAATCTTATGTGTGTGGAAAATTTCTTTCGTTCTCAAATCTAGATTATTGAGTGCATCAGGTGCATCTGATATAGCAAAAAATAACAAAGGTTTCTTCAAATTACATTTGTCCTCCCAATTTTAAAAATATTGTTATGTCTATTTTGTAGATCCGTTTATAGGTTTTCTGGTGTTTAAAAATATTTTAAAATATTTTCAAAAATCAGAGGAAAAATATAATTTCACAGAAACCTTCATTGTTTTTTTATTTTTTCGGAGGTACTTTTTTGTATTGAAATAGATAAAATAATCTAGGTTTGAGGAAGAATGCAGAAATTCCATAGGATTAACATTACTTTTAAGAAATAAAAATGGCTGGTAGATAGAGCCTTAGAAATTCTTGTTTTAGATCATTTTGAAAAATTGTAGGTTACAGATATTCTATGTTATAGTTTATTCATCTGAAATGCTCTCTTACATTTAACAATTCGTTTCCTTTCGAACAAAAGTTAAAAGTCCTTTCCACATCTCTTGAACTTCGAAGAAAAGGGAAAATTCATTAACTAAGAAGTTTTAGCTTTTCTGAATGTCTAACCTATTGCTTTTGAAGGTAAAGGGATTTCTGATAATGAGATTACAAGAAGATTTTCTAAGCCATTTAATGGGTTGGTAATTACCGGAAGCTTTTGTCACGAACTGAAGAAGAATTTATCAGGAAACTAAAAGTTGATGTCATGAAAATTCTACAGTTTATATAAGACAGATTTAATTATTTACAACGCATTTAATTTTGCTTAATGGACTTAACCAAACTCCGCGATTTCACTTTTATTTTCTCTTGCATTGTGTAGAGTCTTAAGAATTCTGTTTAAATTAAGTAGGGAATTTATAACACGACCGCGAATGAGACTGTGACTAGTGGCGATCAACGCAAGCGCAATACTTGACTCAAATGCGAGGGGGGGGAAATAGAGATTAATGATTAATACAGAGTAATATACCCAGAACATGGCTTTGTTATATTTCTTAAGACGTATTCAAAACAATTCAAGGTAAAACCTTTGTTGTTACTTGCGATATCGAAACATTATATCCAATACTTAAATTATCCAATTTTTGAATGAAAACAGCAATAACAAAAATATGGGAGGCTTTTTGATTGTTTTATATTATACCATTTATGAATTAAATGAGTATCATATTAATGTAGTATTAACAAATATCCAAACTGTCCGGCTTTAATTTAATACCATCCAAAAGTAAATCAACCACTCTGGGTTAGCGAAGAGTTATTAAGGGAGTGAGGGAAAGTAGGTTGATGGCGCACACACAGGGGCCAAATTTGGTTATCCTGCTCCAATCAAAGTGTCACAGTAATCTGGACACTGATCTTAAAAAATTAGGAAACTTGAAAAAATTAGAAAAAAGATAAAAAAAAAATTGTTGACAAGAAGGAGGATCAAAAAATAGAGAAAGAGTACCAGAGTATCCAGGCGACGCGTCACCCGAAATTAATGAAGGGGAGTAGCTAACGTCTCAATAAGTGAAACAATACCTATAAGAAACTTTGATGAAATTTCAGATTTTTTTCTTCCGAAAGTGATGTAACATCCGCACAACCAAAGTAAAGGAGAAATCTGGCTTTTCAAAATTCTTAAGAAAAAATAAGGCTGCTTTTTTTAATTTCTGTTTTTTATTTATTTATTTTTTTTTTTCAATGTTATGGGTGATGTGGAAATTTTTCGTGTTTGAATAATTTTATTGTCTTTATTTCTGTAGAATATTGCTAATTGCTTATGTTGTTTATTTGTAAGGAACATTGTACATTTGTGTTCACATTTTTTTTACTAAATATTGTTGATTTGTACTTATGTTTTTTACCCCAAAAATCAATTAAAAACGTATGAACTTTATAGGGTCTCTAAACATTAATAAACAAATCCACTTTTTCCATATAATCAATCCTCATTGTACACGGTTTCAGTTTGTATAATTTTTCAAACAATGTACCTACCATGTAAATCAAAGAAATAATATATATAAGTCCTCACCAACAAATATAAGTCTAAATTTAGATTTGTAGATATTTGTCTCTTATATGCGTACGTCAAATAGCCTATGAAATGTTGAAGTATGGATTAATCAATTTTGAATCAAATAAAACTGTAGTAACTACAAGAGAAATATTTTAATCAAACAAATCAAAACTTATTGACGTATTATTTCAACAGACTCATTAGACTCCCACTTAAGTTTATTTGATTGGATGGATTGCAATATTAACCATTGTATGTTTACTTCCCTTCAACTGTCCTTAAGGACATTTCCTGGACGCTACTTGATTCAAACAACTCAACTTTCAGCTATGCAAAGTAAAGTTTAGATATAAACTGAAGGGTAGTGTGGGAAAATGAAGAAGGCAGAAGGGAACGTAGGAGATGACAGAGAGATTAGGACTCAATGCTGTGGGAGTAATTGCTGGAGGTACTAGCACTTTATTTCGGTAAGAGAATTCTTTGATAGATTACAGAAATTGTTAGTCCTCGTGGAAAGGATATTAACTGTGGAGAACATTCCTCTTATTCGAGGACTTAATAAAGATATTTTGGATACAACTATTTTAATTAATTGCTCTGTGATTTAACTTAACTTAGATCTTGTGATTTGCTTTAAGATGACATACGAGACGGTTAATAAGATGTCATCACACGTTGCACTAGAGTGGGTGAACGTGAGTGAAAAAAAAAAGTTTATGACCTCAGAGCCGAATCTGACTAAGCTGCGCCAAACATCTGTTGAAAATGTAAGCAAAAGAAGATAAAAATTGTCTGGAAAGAAAAAGGGTAAGAGAGAGAGAAAAGAATCTCTAGGGTATTCCGTGGCTGTCATTCTTGTTTCTCAATGATAGCAAACCCCATAGGAATGAAAAAGATCACTGGAGTACCTCAAGGTCATGATTCCCGTACTTAACTAAAGAAGTGATGTACCTAAGGGGACTTTGCACAAGAGACCAGAGTGTTTTTTAACCATAGGCCACTAAAAAAATCTGGATATTTGTTAGCTTCGTAGGAGAAAAGTATTTTATTTCGCAAGACAATTTAAGAAAAAATGAGGTGTAATATTTATTCATTCCATGGAACAGTACGAGAATTTATACATTTTTGAAGAAACAAATTGTGTCAATAAAATAATCTACCTGCTTCGAAATTTCGAAAGCTAATTTTTGTATCCCCCAAACGGTAAAAGTATTGAATGTACTTGTATTATAAATGTTATCCTGTCGGTCACAATTCGAGTTTTTATTGCACAAGCAGCATCCAATGAAACAATTACAAATTGCTGACTCATTGTCATTTTTTTCCGTTCCTTAGACACAATAATAATAACGTTATTATAAGGCCCTAAAAAAATTTACAAGAAACTGGACGACATTAAATTGGGTTGAATAGTTGGATGCGGGAAGGGGACACGAAACATCGATCAATATCTACACAAACCTGGACCTAAGAAAATGTTAATTGCAATAGTTTTTGACAAGCATAACGTAAAATGAGAGTTTCGAAGTTCCATATGCATAAATACTAAAAAGATATATTGTTGAGTAAAAGTTTTATTGTTGACTGATTATTAACGTAGAACTCGGAAGCAACAAGAGGGCTCGTATTGAGTAATACGAGTAAAGTTAAATAGCCAAGAGCAATTTGGCGCATAAATGACTAAGCTGCTCCAAACAAAATGATGATGGAGGACTATGATGATGGTTTGACAAGATGGAGGACTAAAAAATAGAAAAAGATCGCTAGGGTATCCCGGAGGTGCATCACTCATGCTTACCAAAAATAGTAAACCCCACGAGAAAGGAATAGCTTCCTAGAGGAGGGCCTTGAGTGAGTGATGCTCGTACTTACCTGAAGGATGAAAGTTCCTGAGGCATGTGCGTTTGTAATTTTTAACCACAGTGAAGTGACGAGGATAATTCCTGTACTTGCGTCTCACTCTTCTAAGTTTCAAACTATCCCAACGTATGGGCTTGGAGTTTCGATAGATATAACGAGTGTCAGCCAAGCTACATGGCGGTTCCCGAGTGGCATCAGGATTTGATCCCAAGAATCGACCGATAGAACTACGACCGAGAGTCTACAACCATGACCACTAAGCTACCACGGCCAATTTCGTATCCTAAACCAAATTGCTATAAATTGTTTTCAAATTGCATGTTGAAGAGGGAAATCGCTCATTTATCAAAAATTTCTATATTTCAGAGACGCGGAACATTAAAAGGGCATATGTGCGTTGTTTATTTTTATCATCACGAAATTATTATATCAGCTCTTCTACACGACGGGTCTTCAGTGGCTTTAGAGAAAAAATTCGATTGAAACAACATTATCCATGAGCTCGCACAACAACTACCACTCGACTTCGGCGACCGCATCAGGACAGATAGCCTCTGTCTGTGGGACCGTCTCTTTTGTAGTCTAGAATACAAGTGTTGAACGAAAAAGTGAATAAATAGAAATATTTTTTAAGTTCTTTCACATGCATTTGCAGATATTTCGTCGAATACCAAAAAAAGATTAAATAATGACCCTATAATTTTAGCAACGAATTTGGCGACTTGGTGATTTGGGTGATAAAATAATGGTTCTCGAAAATGCTGGAATCGATATCTGGATTAATGGAACTTTTCCTGAATTTTCCGTGCGACGTCACATTTCGTCGGATATTCCTAAAATGCGACGATGTTCAAAGCCTTAATGAATCGTGTTTCAATCGGCTGGGTGAAGTTATTTAAATTGGCCAAGCCTGAATTGCCAGAATATCTGTCGAGACGGCCAGAAACTGTCGGAGTCCGTGCAAAGTAACACTTTGGAGATTTGTCGGTAATGCGAACTTGTGAGGTGGTCAGCTGAACGTAATTGAAATGCTGTGACTGTTGTTACAAGTGTTGCTTTGGATCGGTCCCTGATTTGTGCAGGTTCTGTCTTTGTCTCTGTTGTGTCACTACTCTGTATAAGTGCAGAGTTTCCTGATTGGTTGGTAATCTACATAAGTTTTCTTCCTGCTTTTCGTCTTGTCCTGAATATTGGGGAATAAAGTGTCATTTGCCATTATCCCCCGTGTTGTAGTGATTTTACTTGTATAACCATGGGAGTGGGAATTTTGAAATTATGCGATAACTTAGATTTGAGAAATATGCAGAAATACACCGGATTAACATTACATTCGGGAATCCATAATGAAAGAGAGACAAAGTCTCAATTACAAAATACAGTTTAATTCTACATATCCTTCACGTTTAAAAAGAATGGAATAAATAGTGTTAAAAATAAATGTCGCAAAAACTTTTCCTACATCCCCTTAATTCTTTCAAAATTTTTCTAATCAAGGATTCATGAAAAATTGTAACAATATATTCAGCGAATCTTATTCATTCCCAAGTAACATCCTGCTAGACATATGAATAAGAAGAAATATGAAAACAAAACACTAAAAAGAATTTCATGAAGACATTTTTCCAATTTAGTTTTATAAACATTGGCTTTTTTCCTATTCATTATCCAACTTAAACATAAAGAACAGACGTCAACTACCAACTCATTTTAATCTCCTAAAGAAGATTTTATGCACGAAAAAAAAACTTTTTTGAAAGTTATTAATTACAAATTATAATTACATTTAACAAAAGGAACGGCTGTAGATTAAATTTCACTCTGAAATTCATTTGGAAACCAGACTAGAGAAAAGAAGGACCTAGATAAGAGTACAACAGGATTCTAGATAAGAAAAGAAGAGAACAACAAGAAAGAAGACAAGAACTTATGAATGTTTAATGGAGAACGTAATTACAAAAAACTCGATCGATTCCAGGAAGATTTGAATCTCAGAAAAAAATGGAAGTAAAGAAAGCTTAGAAATTAAAATCTCAGCTGTACAAATTAAAAAGATTTTCGGGGGGAAAGTCAATGCAATGAAAAGAGAATTATATATATGCATTTATCATTAACTAGATTAAAATTTTAGCTCGAATATATTTTTGTGCAGCAATTATTGAGCCTAGTATCCTGTACCACATCTTACATTTTTCATTCCAAATTTGAAACTACAGATACACAGAACATCTCTGTTCTGCAAAGTAAATTAATTCTTTATAAAATGTAAGATAAATTGATACACTAAAAATATTCATCATTTTTAATGAATCAATTCAACTTTCTTTTAAAATATAAAGAATAAATACGAATTACTTTTTTTTGCAAACGAAATTCTTTATATATTGCAGAAATAAGAAATATAAAATAACGTATTTTTACAAAAACCTTTTGTAAAAATACGTTAAAAATACGTTAAAAATACGTTTTGTAAAAATACGTTATTTCTCATTTTTACAAAAACTTTTTGTAAAAATGAGAAATATCGAATATTGTTGCAATATGAACTAGTAACTGCAAATTTACCGACTTTTTTTTTACCAATAATTTGATAAAATTTTCAAACAAAACCGATATATCAGTAAATGACCGAAAATTCTTAATACCTTGAATATAAAATAAAAATTCATAATAACATATTTTATTCTTATATACTATGATAAAGTATATAAAAGTAAATTATATTCTGATTATGATCACCCCAAAGAGGCGTTTACACCTCAAAAAGGCGTTTTTGTGTGTTTGATGGAGTATTCGCGGTGTCGTTAATTTTGGAGTGCTGAAACCTGGACAAACTGTGAATTCAGACCTTTACTGTGAGCAATTGGATCGAGTAAATCCGTCTTTAATTGAAAAGTGCCCAGCGATTGTCGACAGAAAAGTTGTTGTTCTGCAACGCAATAATGCAACACCGCACAGCGGAAGACGAACCCTGGAGAAAAATTAATGTATTGGGATGGGATGTATTGCTTCACCCACCATACTTGCCCGATATTGCTGCACTAGTTTCCTTTTATTCTGATCGCTACAATATTTTCTCAGTGATAAAAAATTTGAAAATCCAAATGATATCCAAAATACGCTCTCCAGATATTTTGCTCAAAAACCAATTGATTTTTATCGACCCGGGATTGAAAACTTGCACACTAGATGGCAAAAGGTTGTTGATAACAAGGGTGATTGTATCATTGATTAAAAATAAAAACTTAGTAAAAATTTATCTGTTTGCATTGAATGTAGAAAAACGACATTACTTTCAGGTCTCCTTCTTATTTGAACATTTTTCCCTTAATAAAGTTCAAACTAAAGGAAATTATTATTCTTTTTGAAGTTCAAAGAAGTATTCTTACCATATTTGATCGAAACGCATTTTGTAAAATATTTAAATCAATGCGATAAATTAGAACTGTCTCAAATACTGTTTAATAGTATTGATGAAGAATTAGTGTTCGAATTTTAATAATTAATTATAAGTTTAAAATCAATTAGTTTGAAAATTTCTGTGCAGTTAATTTATATGACTCTTATTTGTAAAAAATTAAGATTGTATCGCAGAAAACGTATATTGAATTTGTAAGTGTTTTATTTCTGATGTGTGTCTTTATGTATGTTTTCCTTAAGACATGGATGTTTCGTGAATATAATGCCTGAGCTACTTGAGACAGTCTAAGGACTATTTCGGAGGAAAGGGTTCGACGAAAAAGGAAGAAGAGTTTTTTTTAAAAGAAGAATACGTACATATTTGTGTAACTCAGAAGAAATACGAAATATTTATGCACTTAATATTAAATATTTATTATTAAGAAATATTTATGCACTCAGTCAAAGAAAGGAAAAATTAAATAAGTGCATTCCAATTCACCACTGTTAAAATTGCACATAAAGTCCTTCATCGTTCAGAATCTATAATTGTAGTTAGCTACAGCTTGTACCCGTACAGGGTTATTCAAAATGAGCCATTCAATTTCAAAATCCTATATTTTCATAAATAAAGGACACAGAATAATAAATAATACATGAATACAAAAGGAAAATGTAGTAGATTTTTTTTACAAGTGTTCGATGTAACTTTCCTTAGTTACACGTATTAGGTTAATTAGAAGTGTTAATTCCTGCCAAATACGTTGCAAAGTGTCAATGTTAATTGATTGCACAGCGGTAGAAATTCGTTATTTAGTTCATATAAATTTGTGGGTAATGATGACGCATACACTTTATCACTTTCATATCTCCTTGGGAAGAAATCGGGTGATGAAATATCAGGTGTCTTAAGTGACCAGCAGTGTAAAATCAAGTCATTTGGTCCACTGTGACCAATCTAAATGCAACTTAGCACCATGAAAGCTTCTAAAACATCTTTCGTGAAATAGTTTCAGAAAGAACACGCAAGGGCCGTCTATTTTTCACAATATAAATTTCCACGTTTTTCCTTTGTTTTCATGTATTGTCTATCATTCTATGTCATTTAGTTTTGAAAATATGGAATTTTGAAAGAGGGTGAATTGTTTTAAATACCCTTGTAGTATATTTCAACAGGAAACAACTGAGAGAATACCAAACGATTAGTTAAATGCACTGAAAGGATGCATTCATAATAAAAGTGTCGAAATGAACGTCAAAACGAAAAAACCCGAATTATCGTAATTAATAACTGCAAAGAAATAATTTCACTGCTGTATATTTCCAAATACAAATTGATCCGAGTATAAACCACGGATTTTTCTTTTTTTTTTTTTTTTTCAAAAATCCATCCAAAATTCAAATCAAAACTTAAAATTAAACCAAAAAAATAAAAAAAAAAAAAATTCAAATTAAACCAAAATAAAAAAAAAAAAAAACTTTTTCTGTAACATTTCATCTTTTTGTCGCCAAGAAGACGAAAATGGTGCCAGATAGGTGTATAGATGAAAAGTTTTTGAGTCAATTCACTGTAAAGTAAAACTTCAGACGCCAACAAGAAGAGATAGACATAAATCTGGTAACCCTAGCAGAAGCTTGGACATCATTACCATTCAGTTATTGTATTGTACACGGCGCATGAATACCTGTGCTACGTAGTTTTCTTTTTCATGCTCTTAAAATTTTGGGGGTAAAATTGCAGTTTAGCACACATCCTTCGTGCAGTTATATAACTCGCCAATTTAGAGATTTTTGAAATCGGTCCGTAGAGTGCAAAATGAATAGTAAAAACTTGAAGCTAGACCTGTTACTGCTTTTACGTCACATTCTCGCAAATCAAACTATTCACGTTATAATAACTATAAATTTTTCCACAAAATTAACCCATCTATTAATTAAACCACATCAAAATGAATTGTAAAAACCGTTCTGTAATCGTCTGCAAGAAAAAAAGGCATGATAGGATTTTAGAATATGAATTTTAATAATTAATCTAGCTTGATGTTTCGATTGTATTGTTGCCCAAAGTCTCTTAAAATTTCCATTAAGAGCTTTTAAAAGTAATTTTCATGAAATTCACGATGAAAATAAAAAATACATATTGTAATTAACAAAAAGATATTTCTCAGAAACTTAAGCAAAAAGTACTTATTGGGAGGGGGAAATGGTTTAAGAACTTTGAGAAATGTTTTAAGAACTCAATCACTTGCGTTTTCGCAATTTTAAATGTATCTATTTCCACAAATATTCCAGGTCCTCCAAGTTTCTAGATTTCATCAAATGTATTAAATTAATCTCTAGTTTCCTTAAATTACCTTTCTGTGAGCAATGTCATTCATATGAAAAACACGTCAAAATTATCAGGAAAGATAAAAAATGTATATTGAATTTAGTCACCTACGTCTTAGCCAGGAAAAGTTAAAAACCTCCAGACGCACCCTCCTTCCCTTTGATTCTCCAAAAAAAAAAAATATCCGAAGAAATTTGAACATGCGCTGTTCCTTTTAAATTGAAGACGAGCACTTAATTAGTAATAAAAAAGTTAAATGTTTAGGGTTGCCGTGCATAACCCTAACAGAATTGCAAAACAGAATTTTAGAAGTCGTGACTAAACAGAATTGTGAGGTTTGCCACATTTCGCAATTTATCTCGAAAAAATATTTCCCTAGCTAAGGATGGGAGCGGTTTACGTTTTCCAACCAAAAAAACTTAATAAATTAGTGGAAATTTCAAAATCAAAAAAGGTAGCATGTGATCGTCGGCCTTATTTTCCTAAAAGAAGAATTATCACTACATTTTAAATTATTTTCCTCATAAACTTGAAAAACATAAAGTAAAGAGGTAAAAACGGTTTAGTTTTAGCAATTTATCGCTTTCGAGTGGCTAATGGAAAAGTACTTACGTTTTTTAGTGAACTAGCGGATCCATATATAAGCCGATCCCGTAATTTAGTTAAGAAAAATTTCCAAAAACTCTCGGCTCACAGAATGTGAAGCAAATGTTTAGACAACAAACAAATTCACAGAGATTAAAAAAAAACATATTACCTGCTTTCCTAAGACGGTTTCAGTGTAATGTGTTTATGCTTATACAATATTAATAATAGTATAAAGTTGCGTTTAAATTATTAGTAAATGGTAACATGCTATTGGTAACGTTCAGAGCATTTCCTTTTGACAAACATTTCGCTGATATGTGCCAAGTTCCCAATTAGGAAATTTCCATTTTCAGAGCATGTAGTCTTTTCAATATTTTATTATTGTTTATTTCTGATATTAAAGTTTGCATTTTTTCCTTTTGTGGTATCACAGCTGTATACTCAATATCACTACACTTAAGTGTACTGTTCATTTATATTGAATGAAATCGTCGTCTTATGCACAAAGCATTTTATATTTTATTTTCAACAATTAAAAAAATAAACACCGGACACTTCAACAATTTTAACATTAACAATAATCAAAGAAAATATTATTAAAGTCTTTTCTTTTTCAATATAAAGCATTATTAGAATTTTCTCAATTTCTACACAACAAACAAAACATGAGATATTGACAATAAATTTCTTATAATGAATGTTGTAGTCACTAAAGCGAACAATAAAGTATTGCAATAGGAGTAAAACAAACAATATTAGTTTCCTAAAAATGTTTGATAAAACAAGTAGCATAAAGTTTCTGACATCTCAAAAAGGAATAGAGGTCAAATCCCACATTATTTAAATTTTTTAACTTCCCCATACCAACTTCTAGTTCTCACACATTTAAAAATGACATATCAATCAAAAGATAATAATTCAAAATATATTACAAAAATTTTTTAAAAAAAACAATTTTTGGTCATTTGGGGGGAACCAAATCCCTTTAAAATAACAACGGATAAAGAAAGGAAATATTCAACTAATTTTCTAGAGACTGCCCTTCACTACCCTGCTTTTTCGCCATTCCTTAGTTGAAGATATAAAATAATAGTGTCTCCATTAGAAGACAAATAAGAAGAAACCAAAATACTTAAAATTATTGTTAGTCAATGATGGATAGTTCAAGTCGCTCTCTCTCATATCCCAAAATAGCTTATCAATTCTAACTTAGGATCAAGAAATGAATTCTTCGACTTCTACTTCACTTGCATGATTAAATCAATTAACAAACAGCTGATTCTTATCCTAATATTTCTAAAGTGAAATCCCTTTCAATTCACAAAACTAATAGAAGAGTTCCAATTCGAATAACAATTCTTTGTCAGTAAATCATTATCCTCTAATTCCCCTTTCCATTTTAATGGGTTTATTTTAACTCACATTGTAACTTTGTCTGATTCAAAACTTTAAAAACTTTTCTCACACATTTTAAAGCACTCAAATGAGCTGAAATTTTCCTTACACGATTGTTTTGGATGAGGATGCGATAATTTAAATATAATTAATAAAAATTAATGGATTAAAGCTAATTATTTAGAGCTGTATTTTACGCCAAGTTCCTCGCCAAGTCACCAAATAGTTTCCAAATCCGTCGTTTAAAAATGTATCGCTTACATTAATTTTAATTAAGTGTTATTCAATTTAATAACATAATTTATCGTTTGCTTTAATTTAATTACATGTAGCTCAATTGATTAACATAATGTTTAATTGAAATAAAAAATTTTACACGTATTTATTTTAGATGATAAATTTAATGAACATCAAATAATAAAATAAATCATTAAAACTAATTATTGAATAAATTCAATTTGACTCAACGTTCCCTTTTGCTCTTTATAAAAAATTATGTACGCAAAGTGTGAAGTTTGAAAAAAAAAACCATGTTCAAAAAACCATGTTATTTTCGATCTACTTTATTTATATATTATTATTTCTAAATCACTTCACTTCTGTATTCACCTAATTTTTATAATCACGTGTCATTTGGGTTGGGAAGATATTGTAATTTTATATACAATTCGAATTGAGTTCCCGAGATTAGTGAAGAGAATATCGTGTATAGTCCAACATCCAATTTAATTTTAAGTACTATATTTATTTATTTAAAAAAATATTATTTAAGGGTGAATGTATCTTGGAAAATCTCTATTTCTTTTGTTTAGAAACTAAATCTGTATTTCTTCGACTTAGAAAACAGAGACTGCTTTCTTTTCTGGTCCATTCTCTCGGGACTCGAAAGCGCAACTTTATTTCGCGAGAGAGAGCCATGTTTTCTAGTCTTTCTTCATTTCTTTTTCAAAAACTTGAAAGATACAAAATAAGGATTTATTTTAGCTTATAATATTTTCTTACGTATTACCTTATTCAAGATACAAAGAAAATTTGAAAGAAAAAAGATTATACAGATATTTGTACATACTGCTCATTTTCCAAACTATTTGTAGAATATTTTTATTTAAAAAAATTCTTTTGAAAACTGCTATTTTAAACCTTTGCAAAAAAGGGGAAAGAAATCTCAGACAAAGTATTTTCAGTATCTTGAGAAACAAAATACTTCCGCACGACATTTTTTATTTGCAGCTTTTTGACAGGTTGTGTCTGCTTCTCCATTACAAATTCATAACAATGCATTACTCTATGAGAATTTTTTTGAAATATCCGCGTCAGAATATATTGAAGTTTTTGAACATCTCCGGAATAAATATCGGAATTTTTTTTTTCTTTAATGCACTAAAAGACAAACTGCCTCTTCCTAGCCGTCTGCCAGCGAGATTATTCTCCAGTTTGCGTGACATATTTCTCTCTCTAGTCAATATTTCCCCCAAAAACACATACTTTATTGTTACTTAAGGTAATAATATTTTTTTAAGAAACTAAACTCAAACTAGTTCCATTATATTCAAAAGATGACTGATACACGAAACGTTCTTTTTTAAAAGTGGTTAAAATCTATTCTCGCAGAAAGAAGATACTAACGATTATCTTAGTGAAACAAACTTTGGATGAGGTTTAATTATTATTAAAAAGAGTGTCTTAGTAAGGCTCAATCAGTTTTGATTCGATGATGGGGATGGGGATGGTGATTGTTAATTAACGTCGCACTGGGAAGCAACATAACAGCTATTTGCGATGCATCAGGTAATTTTGAGCCTCGATCAAGAGACGAGGGCGACACCTGAACTGGCCCCTCCCTCTTCGAATTTCCACACAACGCCAACGTGAGGGCTTGGATCCTCGACCAGATTTAATGTGCATTAACCCTTCTACACGGTAGGTCATTAATAGCATCAGGGTTCGAATCACGACGGGACGAAACAAACGCCGCTCGCGATGCCGCGAATATAACCACTAGGCTACCGTAGTCTCTATGTTGATGCGATATGACTCAAATTGTTCACTCTTACCCTCAGATTAACGTTATTAGGACCTATGTATTTCAATGCGGCAATGTGCAAATGTCATCTCAAAGAGCATGTGCAGGGAGGCGTGGCTGGTTGGGTAAGGCATCTATGTTTGATAGACGTTAAGCTTATGTTCAATTCCTTTATGGACCATTGTTTGGCTCTTGAGTGCTGTTTATTAAATTGTTAAAAATTTTCACGGGTACGTACAGTATTTAAATTGTGATTCATTAAATGAATTATTTGATACAAAATGAATCCTCCATTACTTTCAAGAACGGTTCTCTGTTCCCATGTTGAAACCAAAAGCTCATCCATTGATTAGACAAGTCATTTATAGTCTTTCCAAAAAATATGAAATGACGTTGGATCTAACGCTTCCAATAGCTTTACTAGAAGAAGATGAAAACTTGTAAGCAATTGCGCAATAAACGTAGACACCTTAACTGATAAGCCACGGCATCGTTTGCTGATAGTGCGCAAGTGCACTCTGATGCCATTTTCATACTGACGCTTTGAAAAATTTGACCCTGATAGCGGTACAATTGAGCAAACAGATTAAGCCATTTCGTATCAAAATTGTCTGACCTTTACCAGAACAGTCTCTTTGTGAGAAGTAACCGATGTATCTCGATAAAATTTAAATTTATTTTGCATATTAATTTGTCCTTAAGTATATACTGTTGTAAAATACAGCTATTAATTCCGATTTGTTTGGTTTCAAGATATCGTAAATGGAAGTAACCTGTAACATGGGCTATTCGTGAAATTTCTGTTAACAAACATCTGAGGGTTTTTTCTGACTATTTAAATTTCCAACTTCTTTCCAATCAAATGAAGCGTGATTATGCAAATTAAGTAAACCTTAGAAGTGGAGTGAATAAATGTAATCAAGTCGTATAAAAGTAAAAGTGATTTGAATTTGAAAAGAAGATTACAGTGAGTACTAGTGTGAAGTACTCGAGAGTTTTCTTCCGTATCTACGTAATTTGTTGAAGCTAGGAACCAAAGCTGTCAATTTGAATGAATATTTGGAGGAGTTACACGCACTATATTCCGGTAAGCGTATTCTGTACTGCATTGCAGATATTGTTAGAAACTGTTTGAGAGCATTCCCCTCATTGGAGAATTAAACAAACTCTATTTTGAAACACAATTGACTTTTTAATTACTTTATTCTTGCTTGAGCTTAAATTGAGATTACGGTTTTTGTTATGAGTAAAGTTTAGGTGACAGGTGTGACATGTAATACGATTACGTCACAACCACCTTTACAATGAATACAATAGTCACGCAGTGTGTTTAAGTTCCTTTATTTGAAAGATTATTATGCCCGGTGAAAAAAGATGAAATGACGGCTGTTTATGGAAATGATAGTCCGTTGTGTGGTGGAAAAGTAATCTTCAAAATGGTCACATGTTCCTCACGGTCGATCCAAGGAGTGGAAGACCATCACTCATGGGCGATGCTGCCACAGTGAAGAAAGTGGAAAATTTTTATCCTGTTAAACCGAAACGCAAACATCCAAATGATCATGAATAAAATTGATCTTAGTTACAGAGGGAGAGTGTGGACAATGTCAAGGGTCAAAAATAGCGAAGAATCGTTATGGTATCCCAGGAGATAGTAACATATATAGTAAATCCGATGGGAAAGAAAAAAAATCACTAGATTGCCTCGGGACCAAAATGCCAGTACTTATCTAATGAAAGCAAGCCCTTGAGATCCTCCAGGTTGGATGACCAGCTCCTTGATATGGTATGATAATATAGCCAGACACCCTGCCCCAGGAGCAGGGTGCCCAGCTATATTTCCCAGGCCATTTTAGTCGTCTTTTTCTACATGCATAAGCTAAATTAACTGAGAAACATTCTAAAAACGCGTTTTTTTCACTTGGATACGTAAAGTTTAAAGCTTATACAACGTTACAGAGTAGGAAAAAAATAAGGTACCATTTTTCACCAGAAATGAAAGTATTGACTCATACACAAATAAATAGTAGTATAAAATACGTTGCTCTCCAAACAACAGCGAAGTCAGAATATAATAATATTCAAACGTTTTTATCGAAAATAATTCTCCAATTTTAGGTCCTATTCTTTAACATTACGCGAAGACAACCTTGATATTAAAAGACCCAATTTTTGTGTTTTCCATTTATAAACTTCTTTACGCACCCTGTTTTAAAGAACACATTTTCCAAAATAAAATTTCGTTTATAAGATTAACTCAAATTTCATATGAATGAGGGGGGAATACCTTATAATGGCTATTATTATTCCACTCTATCATTCTACAATATTAAAACAATAGAAAATGTTTTTTTCTTACTAATGTTTTTAAAAGTTTAAAGATATTTTAATCCCTTAGAAATGTAGTTTTCTTATTATATAGGATATACAAAGAAAAGCAAAATAGGATATCAGGTATTTTGGAAAGAACTGCACAAACTATTATACGTATATATATATATAATTTTTTTTTTCAAGCAAGATATTTTTCTCGATAATGACATTCTATTACATGCTTCCAAAAAAGAAATTCTCTAAGATATTGAAACACACAAACAAAAGTTGGGCTCTCAACCAGAGATTAGATTAAACATCTGTGTATGCCTTATACGGATCACACCAACTTCTTAAGCCCAAGGAAGAAAGCGGCGAAATACAAAAGAAGAACAAAACATTCGGGGAAATTAGATCACGCAATGCATCGAAAAATGCAAACGTTTGCATTGCAAACTTGAGATTCCACTCTATCATTCTACAAACGAAGAACGCAGAATCTTTTCTGTTTCACCAGTCTTGAATGTGATGGATTAAAAGAACCAGTGGAGGATTATGGGATTGAAGAATAGAACAGAAAAATCCTAAAAAAATATGTGTTCTGGAATGGAACCGTTTCCTATAATATTTGCCTTTTCTTTCTTCAGATTAGTTTAGTTAAGACAGCGATGGAATTGCGCATTTGACTTTAATGATGTTATGTTATGAACCTCGAAGATGAAAATATATTATACTTCTCTTTTAATAACTAGCACGTTTAAAATAAATTTTTTTTTACTCTTGACACAAACACATAAATGATTAATTTCGTTTTTACAAGATTTAATTATTTATACTTCAAGACAATTTTTTAACTCAGAATAATTAAGTAGGTAGTTCCCAAAGTGTCCGTGTTAAACGATAGATGGTGTCTCTAAGTTGAACTGGTATTGTGTACTGCCATCTGCTAATATCTTAGAAGGCTTGAATCTGCTAATATCTTGCCCGTACCTCATACGGGCAACGCCTTTTGTGTGCTCGTGATGTCCCCGTATGTGGTGTGGAGGAATGAAATTTCAAAACTCACGTTTCTGATTATCAAGTATAATATATTCCAGTTCACTTTTCGATTCATAGATTGCTCATAGAATACACTTCCTCCTGTTTTTTTTTTTTTTTTTTTGCTGCTTTAATTTTTTGTGAAACGGACTCTTTTTTTTTTTTTTTTTTTTTCGGTAGTGTATATCACATTTTATGAAAGTATCATTGTAAGAAAAATTTTAAATAGTGTATTGCAAGAAATTAATAATTGAAATTTCAAGGTTTATTTTCTGAAATTTACATTGTTAAAATTTTATGTAAAATGAAAATGGATGCTTCTGGCAATAGTAAGTAGTGACTGTTGGAAGTTTTGACCACTGTAGTTATGAATACTTGCTTAGGTGAATCCGAAAACTCTTCAGATTCTTACAGCTCCTATAATGATGATGAAGTAAATTCGAAATATGATTTCGAAGATGCTTAGACTTTCTGCTAAATAGATGTAAAAAATCCTCCAATTGCTCCAGGTTTCCATTTCTTGACACTCCAACTTTTCGCATATATCATTCATTCATTGAAGGAAATGTCATGTTATGGGAAATTAGTTAACTATTCGCACGGTATTTTGTTCATAAATCCTATTTCCTGACAAACTCAAGTCAAAGTTAATCAAAATAATGCCGGCCGTGAGATCGTGATCGCAACCATTGGTCTTCTGAGGTTACACAGTATTTTTTGGGGGGGGAAAAAAAACTTTTTCCGCCATTTTTTCATATTTTTCAGAACATGCGACATTCCCCTTCCCCCCATAAAGAGCTTTATTCGCTCATTTTAATAATTTTTAACGCAATTTGAGTTTTTGAAATCGGTTAAATGATAACGAAGCACAACAGCTTTTGTGACATGACTATCAACAAAAGGCAAGTCCAGTCTTTACCAATCGCTTACCAGTCGTTCTTACTTGAATCCTCTTTTCCACATGAACACCTTCACATGTTCTCCTAAAATTCTGTTCGTCTATACACCAGATGGAAAAATAAAAAATTGACTGTATATCCATAGACTGTGCGGTCGTTTTTTTTGCGATTTCCTCCTTCAAACGCACCAGCAAGTCAATATAATAATCACTGTTGATCGATTTACCTTTTTCGAGGTAGTCAATGAAAATCACGCCATGCGTATCCCAAAAAAACTGACGCCATGACTTTGCCACCTGACTGCTGCGTTTTCGGACGCTTCGGACGGCTTTCGCCAGCTGTGCGCCACTGCCGCTTCGACTCTGGAGTGTAGTGATGTATCCATGTTTCGTCCATGGTCACGTAATGACGCAAGAAATCTTTTTTGTTGCGAGTAAATAGCGATAAACAGCTTTCTGAATCATCGACTCGTTGCTGTTTTTGTTCCATCGAAAGCAATCGCGGCACCCACTTGGAAAAAACCTTTTTCACTTCACTTCAAAAACCCTTTTTCAGTAAATACACTTCCATATGATATCTGTGTCATCTCAGCAATCTCACGGAGCTTCACTTTACGATCTTTCATTATAATTTTTGTCACTTCACTCACATTTTCCGGTGCAACGGCTTCCACAGGTCTACCCGAGCGTTCCGCGTCATTTGTGTCGGTACGACCACGTTTAAACTCGGCAAAGCACCGACAAATCGTTGCTTTTGATGGACAAGAGTCCGGGTAACATTTTTCAATCCATTGTTTCGCTTGCACGGTGTTTTTACCCATTAAAAAACAATGTTTTATCAGAACACGAAACTCGGTTTTTTCCATTTTTTAAACAAACTACAAAACGACTTTACTCCAACCTCGATAACTCAGCTGTTTCTGGTCCGATCGACTTAAAATTTTGACACGTTTCAAGCAAAGGTTAGTACTCTAGAAAGACCTGGTTACTGGTTTACTACGAGCGCCATCTCTGGGTTAGTCTCGGAACTTATTGATCCATGTGTTAACTTGATGCTGAAGTGTTTCTTTCCTTTTCTTTCTTTCCTTTTTTTTGCATACAAAATATTAAGAAATACTAATCCATTTTAACTTCCTAATTATTAGATTTTGTTGTCTCTTATCTTTATTGCAGCGCATTTTTTTTTTCCAGATGAGCTTGAGAAATACTGATTAATTCAATCTATACTGCATAAAGGAAAAGGTAAGATGGCAAAAAATATACGAGTTTACAAATAATGGAGAGGGTGGGGGAAAAGCATTCCATTTTACTCAAATATAATACCTTCAATAAATTTCACCGACAAGAAAGAAGAAATGATGCCAGACTGAAACAAATTACATTAATAAAAGTAGCGCCAATAAAAAGAATTATGCCAAAGAGTAGTAGGGAACAAGAAAAGACTGCAAAAGAGCCAATGCCGCCAAAAAAATTACAATTCGTGCCAAATTTAAAAGTATCCTGTTCTCCGGAAAACCTAGTCCTACTATTGTTCACAATTCAGAACGAAATCTGCTGAATATTAAGAAGACCGAAAATATTAGATGAGTAATGAGGCGAGAAGAAATCTGATTTCGCATTGTGGAACTTAATTTCCTCTGATTCAAATCTCGCCAGCGCATTTCTGAGAACGAAGGGGGAAAAAATTTCTTCTGAGAGGAAAGAAAAAAATCGCCAAGTATAAAAAAAGGAGCCAGAATCTGATACTGCTCGAAAAGAATCGATGAAAGCTCGCCTCGGGATTTAGACGATCTTGATGCCGTAAATTGCATTATCTTTCATCACTCCGTCAAAAGTGTTGGGATGGAAAGAACTTAAATGGTCAAAAGATGGCGACTATACATCAAATTATATTAAGAAGCGCTGGATTCGATTTGGAATGTGATATTAATCGCTTTCTTCTTTCGTCGATGATAACTTTTTCTCATAATTGTTATCTTTCTTGAAGGTGATTTGCTAATGTGCTATCATTTATTGTGAAAAGAATCTGATTTAATTTTTCTTTTAATTTCTGTATTTATGTTGATATCAATATTTTTGATACAGGTACAGGTGAGATCTGGTTATTTAATGAATTTTTTATGTTTTGTTTTGTTGAATCAGAAAGAATTTTACCTGTGCTTTCGGTAATTGTGTATTAGTCATATATAGGGCATGACGGTTTAATTAATTGTTTATTAAAGCCGCGCATAAAAGCAATACGAAGGCCATTAGCAACGTACCTCGTAATTTTGAACCTTGATAAACGAAAGACTTTCTCCAATACATGCGTACATATAAAATATAGCAGCGTTTAAAGTCTTAATAAATTTAAAGAGTCTGACACAAATTACTTTCTTTTATACGAGGGTGGTTCAAAAAGTGTTCGAAGACAGATGGCATCATAAAGGTTATCGAGCAGGCAGATGGTTACTACTGGGTGCAGCCATCTGTTACACGTAACCGAAACAAATTTTACATTGATTCATAAGTTAGTTTTGATTTGATAGTAATTTGTTGCCAAATCAAAAATCAAAACTTTGAGTTGCTTCCGGTGAATCTTTACCAAAGAAGGCAAGGATACCATCTCCCGGAAAAGTTATGAAGAAGAGTTTTTGAAGTGCTAAAACACGTCATGATCACGTATACGAGTAACTGAGACTTTAGCAGTTGTCTAGTGATTCATGATGCTTTCTAAAAACAAACCATTTTTGATTCTACGAGCACCATCTTTTGGAATTTCAAAGGATTTATTGAACGAGCCTCATGTGTCAGACAGCAGTAGCTCGGATATTACAAAAGCTGTTGGATTACGAGAAGGTCGTAAATTCAACGTTCGTTTCTATTTAACACATCTTCAAGAATTATAAGGATTGATTCGCCTTCAAAGCAGTTTCCATGGTATAGTATGGTAGTTATGAGATTCTAATTCCTCCTTCTCATATGACCGTAATTCAAAATTACTAGATCCGTTGTTACGTTACTTTATCGCGACCTTAGATGAACAAGCTAATAAATTCTTCATTTGCTTATATATATATATATATATATATGTGTGTGTGTGTGTGTGAGAGAGAGAGAGAGAGAGAGAGAGAGAGAGAGACTGTGTGTTTTGTGTGCGTATGTAAAAATATATTAATCTTATATATAGTTAATAACAACATTTTGGATTTTGTACTAGTCGTGGAAAGGAGTGTGCTGGGATGAAAATGGATGGAATGTTCTATTGAGGAAAGTTGCGATGAATATTTTTTATTTTTTGAATATATTCTTCAAGCGGGATTTGTATACCAGCACATGGAAATGAGACGTCACAAAAGCTGACAAAACACGCGCTTACATGACAAGAAGAAAAGCGAAAAAATGCCAATAACGGAAATCCGAGAATTTTCATACTGTTTGTGCTTCAGAAAAGAGGGATTTTCCCTAATTGAGGTTCAGGAAACTAGGTGTGGGGGGTGAGCATATTTTTATTCCTTCATATGTTTAATTTATAGATTTATAACTCTTTCAAAAGAAAGTCTCAAATTTCAAAATAAAATACACCATTTGGCGTAGAAAATACAGCACCATGAAAAATTTGGAACAGATGAATCGAGGAATGAAACGTGAATCGCCTGGAAAGACCAGGTCCACCTAGATGTACAGCAGAAGATACGGATCGACGCATGCCACGGTAAACAGTGGCTGCTCCGCAATCAACTACGCTCAACATACTGTGAAATGTGCAGGAAACTTTCGATGCTCCTGAATCTGAGAGAACAATTTCATGATGAGATTTGCTGAAAATTCTACGAAACACTTAATTTTAATATTTACTTACAACTCTTTTTGTGGACCCTTTAAAACACATGGAATTATCCATCACACACACACACATATACATACATACATATATAATTCAGTAAAAAACTCTCCCGCCAAATTACACAAGAAAAATAATTAGATCAACAACAATTAGATCGGTAACATTTCCCTTTAATACGGAAAAAAAATTTCCGTTACCCCTACTGCCATCTATATACTATCAAACTAAAAAAGTTTTGTCGTGGGTATCGTTTGCAACACAAACAAAGCCATGTAATATATGCGGACGAACTCAGCTTCTCAAATAGCATTGGAGGGAAAGTTTAGCTATAGGCGAGTATGGTTCGGCTGCAACCATTTGTGTCGAAAATCTTCGGACGAGCTGAACTCGTCTGCGTGCATTATAATGTGCTATTCGAATGTGAGCGGGACTCTTTCACAACCATCAAAGGGTTAAATGAGAAAAGTGAATTCTTACTCTGATGAAGTATTGCATCCGGTTGTGCTCGTTTACATTTGCGCGACCGCAAACTGCAATTATTAACAGACAAGCCTTGCAGCATATCCAGGAGCTTTCCTCACTGAGCAATATCTCCCGATCTCTCAACTATCCAATATATCTCTGAAATGATTGGTCACCGTTTGCTTGATTTTCCCCAAACTCAATTGGAGGACGAACTACGGAGGATAAGTGAGAACATATGGACTTCCGATCAGAACGCACTCCACACTCTAATTTTATCTATACCTTATACAGATGTTATTTGCCCTGCATTAGGAGGTGGTTCTACTTCCTACTGATCTCCCTGAATTTCCATTGCTGAATAAAAATTAAAAATAAAATCGCTTATATACATATGCATTCTCTGTTTGCATATCAATTTTCATCACATTTTAACCACTCTATCATGGTGTTGCACTTTCTACGTCGGGCAGTGTTAAGGCACGACTAGGTCTTTATAGAAATGAAATAATCTCTAATTCTGAAAAGAGAAAATTCATTTATTCTAATTCTACTTCCTTGCAATGATTTCTTTAAGTATCCGCCTAGAATGGTATAGATTTTTGCTCTATTTTATTCGAAATCACAGATAATAGAACGGTCGAAACGGAAAAAATAAAATTATATTTTTGTATAATGGTTATACTGGAAGTTTTTGTGAACTCTAAGAATTTTAACTTTATATTTTAGAAAGAGTTGAGCTTTCTTTTTGGGAAACAGAGATGCAGCACATTTTTATTTTTCAAAATAATTTTTATATTACAATTTTTGGTTACTATACTGGCTATTGAATGAAAATAGTCGAATCTTTTAAATATAATGTAAAATTAATTGGTAATTTTTATTGGGCTTTTTGCTTCTAAGTCTATGTAGTTATCAAATGATGTGTGTTCCTATCTAAATGTTTCTCACACTTTGATTAATCCTTACCAAAAAAGGACCATCTTACTTTACTTCTTGAAGCAATTTACTTCCGCAGATGACTCGATCTTTCATTACATTCTTTTATCCATTGTTCGTCTTTTATATGCTGCTATAGAAATAGAAACGATTCTCTTCCCTTTGGAATCCCACATCTAAGCCTACCATTCGATACATCTTTTCTTTATTGTTCTTTAACTCACAAAAGCGCCATCTGCACGAAAGGCACGTCTGATGATTCAGATAGAAAACTTTTGACGTTTAGGCATAACTATTATACCCTTCTTTAAAAGAGATATTTACTTTTTTTACCTTTCTGTACCTCTGTTTAATATTTTTTTTTTCTTTAACTAGTTATATAATAATTCTATCATCAAGACTATGGTTCTTGTTCAGTTTATTATACCAATTTTGAAGACACTTATTTGTAAAAGAAACAGGAATCGCGAGTATGGTCTGAAAAAAATGGGTATCAAACAATCAAGTTTTATTTATTAATATAGCAATCCTCTTAACTATGTTTCAGGAACCAATTACTAGGGTGGTTCTGTAGGTATCTGTTTTGACGAACAGAAGGCGTTGCTAAGACAAGTTGGGGTTATCATTGTAGACTGATCTTTGTTAAACGGCACCAGAACAAATCTGACATAACATTTATTTATAGATTCGTTTTCATTTAACAGACATTTGATGCCAATTCAAAACTTGATCGCGTATGCATCGACTGTCAGTGTCAACGAGAGTTAAACCGTAAGTCAATCAAAACAATGGGTTGCTTCACTGGATCTGCTTCAATGAAAACGAAAATGGTTGGAAAAGTCATAACAATGATTTTTGGGATACTAAGGACATCATACGCATGATCTTTTTGGAAAAAAGAAAAACAATTAATGCACAATTCTGCAGTGAGTTATTCTATTCTCACATTTGATGTACCCCAATTTCCATTCTTAACACAGGTATGTTTCAACCACTCTCAAATAAAATAATTAGTTTTGATAAAACAATATCATTACTTTAATAAATATCAATTTAAATACATGATGAATAATGTGCTCGGGATTGTTTTTTAACATTGCACTGAGAAGCAACACGAGAGCTATTCTCGACTGATCTCGTTAATTTGAACCTCGGTCAAGTGACGAGACCCACACCTGAGCTAGAACCTCTCTAGTCAAGCTTCCACTTCACTCCAATAAACGGGCATTTTTCCCGCTACAGGATGGGTCTTTAGTGGCATAGGGCTCGAACTCACGACGCTACGAATACAACGCTGGTTGCTAGACCGCGACCACTACAAGACGATAATATGGAGGTCAAAGCTTATCTAAAAATGAAATTCTTAGTTCAAGTGAAAAAAAAATAAAACTTTGTTTGAAACCACATGTCTGTTTACGGATTTTTCTACAGTATTTAGAATCAACGAAATTGTATCCCTTTGTCCGGAAAGCTATTTACACTATACAAATTTCTCTGGTGCTTGCCATAAAAGGAAAGCAGAAAGGGTAGAGACATGTTCTGTGAATTACTCCTTTCCATTTCTATACCAAATATGGGTATTTTTTGAAACGCCATAGAAGGTACAAAATTTGGAGATATCCTGAATATTTTATTTCTGACATTTTATTACCACTAGCCAAATATCTTTCTTCACCATCTCTTTTAAGTCACAGAAATTTTGATAAAAAAGCGTATTTGTTAGCATGCGTATCAAAAAATTTATCGCCAAATAAGATTTTTGTTCTGTTTTGATCGCTTCATTAATGTTATTTCACTCCACATTAGTCTGGTTCTTAAACAGAATCTTCAATTTAGTTTATATATCGATTCAGATTCCGTCAGTATAAGATTTTTATCAGAACTTGGCGAATGACTGGAAAAAGAGATTTATTTATCGATATTTTGATATATCAGTAAATCTCTTCTTTGCCAAAATTACAAAACCTGTTAGAAGACATTTCAAAACACCGCTCTTTTTTAAAGAAATGATAATTTTCAGATCTGGCTTTAAAAAAAAAATCTGAGGCATCTTTATAGCCCTTATAAAAAATGTTTTTTTTTTTAAAAAAATACTTTTTAAAACAATTATACTAATAGGTGCAAAGAAACATTTTTAGGATATATGAAGCTGTTTGATGTTTTGAAATGTTACATGCAAGATAATATAGAAGATACTTTGAAACTAAACATAATTATTCTAGAAAAAACACAGTTGATTAGAATATTTCGAATTGTTAGCAGTTAAAAATGCAAGAATTGCGAAATGATCCAATAAACAAGGTTTAACTCCTATGTAAAGATTTTTTTTTATTTTCTTCTTACTTTATGGCAACAATAGTTACATTTATCGTAAAATATACTTCATTGAATATTTATCGTTAGCTTCAATTTCAATAACTTAACAGAATATGGCCGATACTTTAATAATTTATTGTCTAAGTTAATATTTTATCGTTTGCTTTAATTTTAATATCTGAGAATATTGTTATCGATATCTTTAATAATTTGTAGTCTATTTTAATACTTTATTGTTTATTTTAATATTTTTTGTATTTGAAAAGTCAATTCAACCCTTTCACTTCGGAATAGTTGCCATTTTGCAGGAATACGGAATATTTCCATATGTAACAAAGTAGCGTGTTGGTAAAAAATAAATTGATGTGTTCATAAAAAATATTACAGTTCCAGTTTTTTATGATCTGAATCATCGACTACAACAAAAAAGTTTCAATAAAATGTTTACTTTTTATCCTCAGTTATATTTTTTTTTTCTCAAATATTTTTAAATTTAAAACTTTAAATTTCTGTCAGTAAATAGTTAACAAGTTTTATTTATTTGTTGGAATAAAATAATAAAAAAAATTTAGTAAAACGAAAAATTATAATTATCATTCGTAAAACTGGCATCATAAAAATTTTAATTATTGAAATTTGTAGATGTAGAAGAAATTTCAAAATATTGAAATATTTTGAGGAAAAAAAATTTAATGATTGTTTCTTTGAAAATGTTTTTTTTAAAAAATGCACATTTTAAATGCTTTAAAATATGATGAATACATAAACTTTTCCCTCATACAAATATCTCATTTTAAAAAATTGCTTGCATGGTAAAGTGTCCCGTTAATGGATTTTTTTCTTTAGAAAAAAGCAAAATCTAGTTAAAAATGATAGCTGTTACTTGATTAAACATTGAGTAACAAAATATAATTAATTTAGGGACAAGATTAATAATAAGCTTCTATTAGGAAAAGGCTTGCCTTTCAGAATAATATTTTAAGTCCACAAAACCTTAGATATACTTTTCAACCATTAATTAACTTTATCTGGATCTTTTGTAGTTTAAATTTCAGAGACAGCACTGATTAAATTCCGAGCAAATATGTATTAGACCCCCGACGCTACATGTAGCGAGAAAATAGGAATTAATTACATAAAATTAATTAAATTAGTTTTGATTCAGATTTTATAAAGGTGTTTGGTCACACAACTATAAGAATTAATCTAAGAAAACTTCTCAGAATCTGTTCCAGGAAATTTTATTAAATCACTAGACTGTGAATTATGATAACAAAAAATATCCGCATGTTTTGAAGCAGCTGTTCAGAATTAAAATTTATTTTTATAATCCATTAACGCTGAATGTTTTAGTGCTCTTTAATTTATATGCTGCGCTGGTTGTGTAGGTTGCTTTATATATAAATAATAAGAAACCTTTTTTATTTACAAAAGTATCTTCTATTATTAGGTCTAACAGAAAGCTCTGTTAATTTATGAAGTGAAAGCAAATAATACATTTTTCATACGTTTAATAATATTGAATATATAATACAATTTTCAACATTATCTATGACCTCTTGCCGGCGTGATGGTAATTTGTAAATACCATTTTTGAAAACTGCCTTATTTTTGGAGGCAACGAATTCAGTTATGATTTTTTTTTTTCAAAGGATTCTGAAGGAGTTAAACAAGTCATAATTGGAGGGTACTAGGTATGGGGAGTATGGTGGATTCAACAGAATTTCCCAGCCTAGTTTTGAATTTTTTGCGAGTCGCCGAAACATTATGCTGTCTGGCATTTTCATGATACACTACAGTGGGCTTCCTACAGAACATCGTCGGCCTCTTTTCTTTGAATTCTTTGTTTAAATCATCCATATTCTTACAGGGTTGTAGCCTAGTGGTCATGGTCGTGGTCGGCGTTTTCGTCGAATCGTGGGCTCGAGCGTTGATGCCATTAAAGATTCACCGTGTACCCGGAGCTGATGCATGTTAAATCTGTCGAAGCTCAAAGTCCTCCCGTAGGCGTGGTATGGAAGTCTAGAGATAGAGGTGCTAACTCTGGTGTCCTGCTCGGCACTTAACCGAGATTCAAAATTACGAATTCCATCCCAATAGCTCTAGTGTTGCTTCTAGAGCTACGTTAATAAAACGTCAATCAATCTTACAGTGTTACTTAAAAATTGAGCTTTTGACAGAGTTCAAAACATCGTAATGTATGGATTCTTGAACGTCTTCCCCTTCACACACAGCATTTTCTTATTAGGGATCATGCTAGAAGGGCGAAAGCGTAGGTTGTCAGATTTTGTAATGTGCTCTTTTATTTATATATTTAGATAATCCACTTTTCATCACCAGTTTCTCCAAAAAATAGTTTTTGTTCCGTGCAAGCAAGAGATGTGAAAATGACGATTTAATTACGCAAATATTTCTGTCTGAATTCAAGAGACACCCATTTTAGATTATTTATAGACCAATCCTGGAGAAGCGAGGAAATTATATTGTACAATAAATGCTATTAAATGAATGAAAAGTGTATTACCTTTTCTTCACTTCGCAGACAGTATTTTCTGGCAGACCTAATAATTTCAATAATATAGATTATACGTGCAATACAATCAAACGCTTGTTACACTCACATTTTCTTCGAACAGTACCTCATTTTTAAGGTGCTAGTTGCACACTAGAATGTATTTTAACTATTGTTACAATGTCCGTGAATGCTTAGGAGTTGGCAAGTGAGAGTTAAGGTTTAAGGCTCAAGAGCCTAACCTGGCTAAGCTGCGTGAAACATTTGTTTAAACTATAGTCTAGATTCAATAAAGGAGGTAAAAGGTAAAAAATTGGTATATATTGAGTGTTGAAAATAGACAAGGATCACTAGAATGCCCAACAACCACGCCACTCGTGTTCACTAAAGATAATAAACCCCGTATGGAAAGAAAAAGGTCACTGGGGAATCTAGGGATCATGATTCCAGTACTTAACTAAATGAACATTTAGGAGATCTTTGGTGTCCTTACCTCTTCGGAATTTTCATGGGAAAAAAATTGTTCACGCTCCTTCAAAATCACAAAACACAATATTTTTTGTTGGTTAAATAGCGCAAATTATTAATTTATATGTAGCGGTTGGTTCCTATTGACCTATACCGTCCGGAAAGGAAACGTCATGAACATGAATGTTGCAATCTGTACGGTGGTTGTTTGGATCCCTTGGAGATAGGACTTTGTTAACATGTCAAATTTTGAACTTCTCGTCAAAATTCATGGGAATCAGAAATATAGCTTGACCTAAAATATGGATCACAGCTGCATTTAACCAGGATTCCGGCCATAAGAAGCACCATTAATAAACCTTTTAATTAATCACGTGGTCGCTTGCTTATAAATAATGGCCATTTCACTTAAACAAGGAAAAAGAATCGAATAAAATTACGAGTTATTCAACAGAAGAACTATATACGTACTGCTGTAATTCAATGAATATGATTATTTATCTACGTAGCAAAAGAGAAGCAACATGAAGGCTAAAGGCGATGTACCCTATAATTTTGAACATAGATCAAGTGTAATGACACCCGAGTTGGCACTTCCCTCTCCAAACTTCAACACCACGTCAACTGGAGGATTTGGGACCTCGATTTTACGTGCTTCAGCCCCACTACACGGCAAGTCTTCAGAGACATCAGAGCTCGAACCCACGACTCAACGAAAGAAACGCCAGCAGTGACCATGACCACTAGGCTACAGCGGCTACAACTTTGTAGTAAGACGTTGCTTGGAACTCATTCAATTACGTGTGATAATTTTGTTGGGTAAATTACTCACCTTGTATTTTCTTTCGTCTCTGTCGTGTCTCTTGTTAATCACATTGTTAATTAATTTATTAAGTGAAGCCGTATCGAAACATCTTAATAGAGAAGAAAAATGACGGGTGATTGTATGTATAGTTAATGCTTTTAAGAAAATTTGTATGACATTATGAATGATACAATACTTTTAATGCGTAGTGTAAAATTTGTATGACATTATGAATGATACAATACTTTTAATGCGTAGTGTAAAAAGTTTTGATAGCAAACTAGTTGATCGAATTGTACCTTTGTCGAACTGACTGGTAAAACGTTTTTCTTTGAAAATCTTACTGAATTACCTACAGTTGAATTGTAAAGTAAATTTGAAAATCTTAACCATAACTGATTGCATATAACATTTTCGGAATTGTTGAAAATCCTTAGACTTGCAATGTCTTTCACATATCAATATTTTGAACGTATTTAGTATCCTAATATGCTACATTCAATACAATGGTAATATACAATATTCAGTGTATAATATACAATATTCAGTGTATAATATACAATATTCAGTGTATAATATACAATATTCAATATACAATATCTAGTATTTAACATTCAATATTTAAGCTACAATATTCAAAATATATAATATACAATATTCAATATATATTAAGCAATATTCAATATGTAATATACAATATTACGCATTGAATATCGTGTATAATTCTAATAAAATACAATGTTCCTTTTATAATATGTAATATCTTGTAACGTATTTGCATATATTTTTGAATAATAAGACTAATATAGGCTGCTTGGGAAAATTCTACCACAGTATATTTTATTTAACATGCTCAACAAAACGAATTAATAAATCAAAAGTTTCCTATTTTATTCTTCTGGCATATTTTACTAATACAAACACACGCATATATATACATATATATATATATATATATATATATATATATATATATATATATATATTTGAAGTTGACTACATTAGGATTTGTCATCCATTAAAAGCAACAAAAGCACACAAAACTACCAGAGTTTCTGAAACCCTCGAATAGTTGAATTATTCAAACCTTGAATGATAAAATATATTACAGACATATTGTACTTTATTTTGACGGAAAAGTTTGGAAACTATTTGATAAAACTCAAAATAGTTTGTTATACGCGTGTGATGCGCTTTAAATAAAAATAGAACAAATGTAAAATAATCTTTTTCTAACAAATGAGATAGTTTCAAAAAATATATAAATCACCCCCTAAAATTAACGAACTTTTATGGGGGAAATTAGTTAATGAAGCATAGTTGCTTAGGGAAAAGAGAAAATTTGAATATATTCACAATCTTTTTTTCACATATTATTTTGTACGTAAGTGCCGTTTGAATAGCATTCAAAAATATTAGTAAGATAATTATCAAACCAATGCATAAATGTGTCCTCCAGATCGATTTAAAAACGTAAATGAAATTTTATCCTACATCTAAAAGTGAACTCCATCGCTGAATAAAGAAAAGTTTGAAGATATATATATAATTACATTTTATTAATTTGAAGTGCAATGCGAACTCTATTTATTTTATAAAAATAAAGACGTTGATAAACAAAACTAATTAACTCCAGCTCTTAAACTTTTTGAGAAATTTTGATTAAACGCAGTATACAACCGGTTCGATCTTTTGTAAAGTTTGGCGACTTTTGTAATTTTTGGGTGGCTCCGTATATACCTCAGCATAAGGGATTTTCAACTTGAGATGTACCAACAATTGTTAGTGAAATATTATTCATAATAATTCATTCAAAAATAATTGAAAAGAACATGACATAAAAACTACGTATGTAAGTATATGCTATAATTAAAACTTGTTATCATTATGTTGGCTGTAGTTTTCAGATTTTTGTAAAAAGGCTATTATTAAAACATAAATGGTGGGGAGGAGAAATTTTTTTTCTTTTACCGTAGAAGCGTCAAAATGATCGTATACTGTAACTGTACAAAATTTTAATGGTATTTCTTAGTTTATTATGCTTAAAATAACTGTTCTTAAAAATGTATTTAAAATTACGAAATATCAATTTTAAAAAAGGGGGAGGGGTGATAAAAAACGAACTCCAATGATCTCGAAAGGTTAATAACATTCATAATGGGTGTTTGTATTGCGATTTTGATATCCTATAAAATAATTAACAATTGCGGGATGTTGAAATTTTTCTCCTCGCTGCTTGTTCTATTTTGAGATTCCTTCTAACAATTCCGTTTCGATTCACTATAGACAACTAAACGACATTTTTTTGGGTTGAATATATATATCGTATAAAGTGGGTGGCTCATATCGAGCATTTTTAACCATCTGAGCCGTACAGACCTAATGATGCTCAAAAGCTAACAACAATAATTGTTGCAAAGCATATATCGGTGGAATGACATCAAAAGAAACAAAACATCCGCTAATTGTGCATAAGACCCGAACCTATCCAACCACATTCTTGTCCATTCTGCAATGAACTGCTGATCATTTCAAATCACACGTGGCCGCGGTAGTCTAATGGTCATGATCTAGAATTCCCGACCACCATTGTTTCCGTCGAGTCGCGGTTTCGAATGATGATGTCACTAAAGACCAACCGCATGTCAAATCTGGTCGAGATTCCAAGTTCTTCCGCAGGCGTCGTGTGCATACTTGGAGAGGTAAGTGCTAGTTCAGGTATCATCCTCGTCACTTGACCGAGGTTCAAAATTACGCGGTCCGTTTCAATAAATGTCGAGTTGCTTCTCAGAGCGACGTTGATAAACAATCAATCAATCACTCCATATCACCAACAGTATTTTACAGCATTTCCCGGTGACAAAGTCTTTTGGAATGATTTGTGCACGATCGTTACAGTTGACAAGAAATTGACATCATATAGTATAGAGATGTTAATTCAGTTAGTTTCAGCAATCAAACAAATAATACACGCGTTTTCTTCACACATATTTGCTTCCTTTGCATTTTCATTGATGATTCTTTATTAATGTGGCACTGCAAAATAACAAGAAGGCTACTGGAGACGAAATTCGTAATTTTAAGTCTCGGTCAGGTGACGAGGACGACACCCGAGCTATCACTTTCCTCTCCAAATTTCCACACTCCACCAACAGGAGGATGTGGAATCTCGAACAAATTTAATTTCCATCACCCTCGCTGAACGGCGTTTCTTTGGCATCAGAGCTTAAATCCACGACTAGAAGAAAACGACGCTGTTTGTTAAGCGATGACCATGACCACTAGGCAACCGTGGCCAAAAAAATCTGTGATAAAAGGAGCTCGTTTTGAAACATTGGAGGCTGTTTAGAAAAAACAATTCAGCTGTTAAAACAATTTATTAGAAAATTAACAAAAAGACACTTTTTATCAAAGAAAAATAAGTTTGGCTCGGTGTGTGAATGTCACAATGAGGAATCAATTGAATTAGACAAACAATAGATTTGCCATAATTTGTTATACATATCTTCTTTAACCTGTACTGTTACTTTATAAACAGATTTCGTATGTTGAATATATATTACATAACTTTCCCCCCCCCTTTTTGTTTTATGCATTTAATCGATTTGCAAAATCAATGGCTCATTTATTGATCGGAATTCCTAAATTCGCCCTAACACTCTTCTAAAGGTGATAAATCCTAACACATCGTAGGGGAATGGAGGGGGGGAAGAACAGTAATGTTCGTCGGTTCTAAAAAGTTCGCACATTTCCAACAGTAGGATGTACTTACAATTCAGCTACGAAAATTCCTTTTCGAAATCGACATCTATTAGTCGGTTAATGAAATTTTCAAGCCCAACAAAAGACATTTCCGTTTAATGTGATTGCTCTAGGGAAAATGAATGTTTTTATAGGAAATGAACATTTCTTACTTTAATGCATTTCCGTCTCGAGTTTGTATTTATAGTTTCTGTGATAAAAAAAAACAACTTAAACAAAAACTCGCACGCGACAGAAAACAGCATGGCAAATTACTATACTTAATGACTTAGGTCTCAGAAACGGATATTCATAAAAAGGTTTAGCTTCCGTACAACATATATTAATTTTATTATGATAATGAAGTTACAAAACAAAATTTCGTAACTTAACATCTATCAATATATTAAGACTTTTCCTTTCATACAGAGGGGGAAAAAAGATATCTCTCACTTCTTAAATATCGTCTGCATTGTAACTAATTAGCTTATGAAAGTCCCTCCCTATACAGTTTCTAAAGTCTTTTAATAAAATAAATTAAAAAAATTAATAATCCATTTATTATAATATATATATGTAGTATAATGTTTTTACATTTTTTCTCATTAATTTTTTGAAATTTTTTAATATTAAAGAATTTTAAGGCAACAATAGTTAATTAAGATTCTTTTCTTTTCATACACTATGATGAGGTAATATGTTCTATTAAATAAAATTACGCAATTCCACGCCTTGTGAAGTATACTGTGCAATTATGTTTCTTAGCAATATCGTTGCTGGCCTTCTTTACCAATAATGAACTTGTTTTGAAGATATGGCATTCATTATAAATGCAAAGTTGGCCAATTTACATGTTAGTAGTTTTATCAAGGCCCAGAACAGTTCTTTTATCATACAGAATAAGTTTACATAAATTTATTATATTCGAGTGACTTTTCATTTGCAAAACGCCCAAAATACAATATAATAGAGAAGCAAGGAATTTTTATATTTGATATTTGCGTATGTACTTGAAAAGGGTGAGGAAGGAACATTTGGCTTAATTTAAGAATAATAATTGTTAGATCTGTGTCCGTAATTATGAAGGAAATCAAAAAATTAGAAATATTTTAGTTAATATGAATATCACCTGCTAATAATAAATACCATGAGTAGTATCTGTCAAGTTTAAAAGATATATATTAAATTTCAGTCATGAGTAAATTGATATTTTTTCCCAAATCTAGATGAAGAATAACAAAATTAATCGTAAAATTATCGATCTCATAATTTGAGAGTTATGAGTATTTTAAATATTACTTAATATCAGATTACTTGCAAAACGTCACACAAAAAATATAAATCACATATTGGATAAAATAATAATGAGATTAAACAAGTGAGTATTTTGAATTTGAATATCGCCACTCTCCATAAAAATAATTAAGGACTTAGATCGCTATATTCATGCAAATTCCCCTACCGGAAATAACATTTTAAATGAAAGGAACTATACATAACTTTTAGAATCTCTAATTTGATTATCTAATACTTGGAATAAAGAAATTTAAGAACAAAAAATATTTTGCTGAAGATTATACAGCTATAAAAATACCCTTTTTAAAAAAAAATTTCTACTAATATTACAATATATAGGATTTGAATCATACTTTAAATTATACACAATTATAGTTACATGATGAATGAGATTATTATAGTTACATAATAATTATATTGCTGTTATACATAATTATAATATTATTATAGTTACATAATAATGAGGAGAACATAGATGTATTGTTTGCCTACTTCGTGGCATACAGTGGAAAGAGAAGAAATTACCTGTTGAAATATTTGCATCATTTTCAGATCATGTGGTTTAGGGATGGACTCTGAGGAATTTTAGTTAGCGACAAAAGCATAGGAGGATTATCACTTACTGTTTGGCCAGTGGAAAAACGGCAGATCTGAAGCGGATTTCAAGACGCGCATGATTTCTTTAACCAAGCATATTACAAATGGATATGAAAGTGAACTCTTTGTGATAGTCAAGTATAGGAAGAATTACGAAGCCGAATTAAGTATGTTTTGTCAGATGTGTGCGTACTGGTGTATGGTGTGTGTGTGCGTGTGTGTGTGTGTGTGTGTGTGTCGTGTGTGTGTGTGTGTGTGTGTGTGTGTGTGTGTGTGTGTGTGTTACAACAACCAATTCTAGTTCAAGTTGCGATATCACTTTAATTATTTCATCATATTAATTTCGTTATTCATAAAGTCCTTGAAACTGGTATTGATTTATTGCAACTCCTGCCACATCTGGAAATAGTTGATGTTTGGCTAATCGAAACTGGTAAGTTTTAATATTCGTAACAATATATTTTATGCCGATAGTAATATTCTATCTGGATACATTACTAAGGATGGTCATAAATTAGCTGTACAAATTTGAATTTTAATATGTTAATTTTAAGGGTGAAGAAAAATACCTTGTTTTTGTGATATATCTTTTGAAGTTAGTAGAAGAGTTTCGATATTTCTTGTGCCTATTAATGATATTTTACTCATTCTATGGAACTATGTAAAAGTAATTTTTTTCGTCAAAAGAATTTATTTTCCTTCTTAATTGAATATGAATACGATTTTGCGCTTAAGTACCGTTTTTTTAAACTATAGTTTTACCAAGTTGCTACGTTTCTATAAAGGATACTTATACTGAACCAAAATTAATTTTTGTATAATTAGTATTTGAATTTCAAGAAGTAGTGTTTTATATAAAAGGAGAAAGAAATTTAAATATTTCCAAAATTACAAAGTTCTAGAACTTTTACTCAGAAAATGAATAGTACTTTCATTAAAAAGGTCGATTCACCATTTTTTGTGCATTATCTTATGTAATCTTTTGTATGAGAAGTGAAATATTTTGTTTATTTAAGAAACATTTCTTTTTAAAAAAACAAACTTGGTACCTAAGTAGAAATACGTCACAAAATTCATATCCATGTTCCACTAATAAGGAAAACAAACGGTTTTCACCAAGTGACAAGATAACCCATTAAGTTTTATTTCATTACTCAAGCACGCTAATGTGTGGACCTCGAGTAGCACGGGCAACATCCAAACGGTTTTAAATTTTTCTCCATATACGCTCCAGCAACTCAGCGGTGACATGTTCAAATGCATCGAGAATGCTTGTCTTCAAGTCCTGTAGGTCAATAACCTTGGTTCGATATTCCTGATCCTTCGCAAAATCCCATAGGAAGAAGTCTGTTAGTGCTAATGCGTTTGTACATTAAACCGTGGAGTTCCTGGAGCATAACATTGAGTAGAATTAATACCGACGGCACGTTATGTGGTCAAATTGAGTTCCACACATTGATATGCATGAGTAACGAAATAAAACTTTACGAGTTATCTTGTCACATGGTGAAAACCGCTTATTGTCTTGCACCTTTTAAAGTTACTAGACAAAAGTTGTTCAGATAATTTATGGTTTAATTGCCCTACATTAAAATAAACTGTGTTTAAATATTGTGAGATATCTCGATTACTCAACTCGTCTGCCATTTTAATTATTAGTCTAATTACAAAAAAAGCAGTTTAATTCTAAGTACATATAAAGTCTTTAAAGTAGTCACGCAAAAACAGTTCAAGATGTATTCAATTACTTCTTAAAGTTTTTTACCTCTCAAAAGGGAATGCTCCCTACTAGTTCACTATCCCTCCACGTGGATACAAACAACTTTTATGAAATATCAAAGATAATTCATAATGGGATTCAATACGAGTTATTCCACCATGGAGACATCGACCAGACAGCGTCAGGCCCTTGTCACTATACGTCACACAGACACTCAATAACTCTCTAGCACTATTCAAAGTCTTCATACTTTGTTACCTATCTATTCCGTAAGCTTTCTATGTATACCCTCAAATTCGATTCTCTATCGCTTTAACGCGACTTGGTTACAACTATTCACTACATTTCTAAAATTTACCTAGTCTTGGTTATCACATTCCATTTAGTTGAAAAAGAGTTGAAAACTTAAATATAAAGTCAGAACGAACAGCCCGTGTTGCAATATTACAGTCCACTTGAATTATTTTACGATAACCGCATTAAACAAACAAATTTTTGAAAACTCCTACGAAATATCTCCGAGAAGAAAAATAACTTTTTATAAATTTGAAACTTTTAATATTCAACGGAACTTTCCTGTCACACTTGTGTCTATTCTTCTTCCACACGCATTCCTCCTCGCGTCATAAATCCATTTCCATAGTTAAAAGGATAAAATCGGGGTGCGGAATAAATTTAATATACTAATGGCCCTCAGAAATTTCCTTTCATGACATTAGATTTAGTAGATAAACTTCAACTGTAACTATCCGCGGGACGTCGAATGTCCTGTCAACGTAATTCCCAGATGGATGAAATAAATTACCGGAAATGGGATTACGGATTTATCATCGGTGGTAACATGCGAGACGTGGCAGTAGTTTTGAGTTAGAGTAAAAGGTTTAGACCAGCAAAAATAATGGTGTTAACGACCTTACTATGTTGGAATTTTCCGATATACTCTTGTTTTCCTGTACACGGGCCAAAAGTTTATAAATAGCCGAACTTCTGCTCTTATGAGGGTAGTTCAAAAAGTGCCCGTGTCAAGAATGGAAAATAAGATATTAAGAATGGAATATGGTAACTCAGTTTGTAACGGGTTCTCATGCACGTTACTCTTTATTAAGCATCTGGATCTACTTTGCTGCAATGTTTCATTTGAGAACTTCACCTTGTGAAGGAACCGTGTAATGTGTGAAGGAGTTTTATTATACAAGAAGTATAATGAACGAGACAGAAAAAAAAAAAGAAAAAAGAGGAATTAGCGAGAATGATAGGATCACTCTATCGGATCAAGCAAACTTGCGACGAGTGTATAGCGGGCTTGGATTCCGTCACTGGAAATATATTTGAGTCTAATGCAGTTGCATCAAGTTTACTATTAGCTGGTTGATTTATTATTTATTAATGTCGCACTGACAAGCAACACAAGACCTTATAATTATAAATTTCAGTTAAGAGACGATGACGAATGATACCTCCCTCTCCAAACTTCTATAACAAGCCAGTGGAAGGACATAAGGCCACAACAGATGAAACATGTATCAACTTTCTCATCACTAGAACGGGAGAAGTTGGGACCTCGACAAGGCGTGCATCCACCCTGCTACACGACCGGTCTTTGGTGGCATCAAGAATTGAAACCACGAATCAACAGAAACAGTGTCAGCCGTGAATTCGCGACCATGATCTCTAGGATCCACACAATCTTATTGTTGCATTTATTAAGATATAAATAAAACTATCCATTATATAATAAATAGTTATGAGGACATGATTAAATAAAGACTCTCCATTGTTACTTTATTTTGATTTAGCGTTTCTAAAAACCTGAATAAAGAAGTTACATATATTTGGTCGATTTTTATTGTGTCGCTATGGCTTATATTAACAACAAAGATAATTTGTTACAACTTAAGCTCACTCAAATAGAGGCATCACTGAGCAATGATCGATTTCCGATTTTCAGAGAAATCCATGAATATGACGCCCTTTGCTTCCCCGCCCCCCCAAAAAAAATCTCCATAATTTTTACGGCCGATGAGACTATCTCCTCAAAAACAGAGTTTACCGAAACAACTCATTGTCTTGACTGGTATTTAGTTTTGATGTATAGTGAGGAATCCAGTTTCATCGAGTCGGACAACTCAACATCTCAACGACAGGGATCAAATTTTGATTTGACAGCAATTGAGTGATCCTTGTAGCCGAGTGGTCATGATCGCAAGCTCACGTTCGACGCTGTTTTCATCAAATCTAGGGTTCAAAACATGATGCCACTGCAGACACGTCGTATAGTGGAGTTGATGCACGTCAGAAACAGGTACTTTTTATATCCTCGTAATATTTGTTCTTTTTTTCACGTTTCAAATAAATTCAAGTCTCAAAAGCGACTTGTTATACTCTTATGCAAAATGTGAGTAGTTTTTTTCCCTACTTATAAAGAGATGCTCAAATCCAGATCGTAATGCTAATCTTATTGAATTTCGTAATAACACCTCAAATCTAGACTATTGTATTGATTGAAGTGCAATAAAAGGATTCCGAAAAAATAAAAAGTAAAATAGATTTCTGTGTGATTGCCACTTCCCACTGATTTCAATATTTTTAAACAACATTTCTTAAAATTTTCAAACATCAGAGATGAATCACTAAAGCAAATGCCAAAATATTTCCAAAATTCCAGAAAGAGAAATAAACGGAAAACGAATAGAACATTGCAAAAAAATAAATAGAGATAAAACCCTTATCTTTGTTTTACGCTTTCAGATGTACTTTATTCCCCTTTTATCAAATAAATAAACTATATTTGAGAAGGTAGGTAAAAACTCTATAAGATTACTGCTATGATCATAAATTCAAAATAGCTGATTGACGGAAACCTTAAAATACTTTCTTACTAATTACTTAAGTGACCCTTAGAGGAATTTCTGGACACTTAGCGATAGGGAACCAAGATGGGACTAGACCATGGAGAATCTTCATTGATGCTAAGGATTTTTATTCAAGTATCATGTCATTTAAATGGTTCTCATATTGAAATGAGAATTTCTGCGCTTTATGCTCAATCACACGTTATAACTACTGAGTGGTTTGGAAACTTTTTACCGATTTTCGGTAGGTGGAGTAAGATCAGGTCTGAATATATCAGAATTATTAAAAACAAATGACATTTTTACATATTATGGTACTTTAGGCATATTTGGAAAAGCATTTAGTTACGAAACGTCAATTGTTGTCCGTTTCATACACCTTTAATATAGAAGCAAACAAAATTCATTTTAGGCATTTAATGATTTTCTTTTAACAGAAAGGCAAACAAAAGTCACATAATCCATAAACAAAGTATTCACTGTTTATGGAGAAGATGATGTAACTGAAAGAACTGAGCGGAAGTGGTTTGCTAAGTTAAAAGCTGGTAATGTTAGTCTTGAAGATTAAGAACGTCCGGGTATAGTCCTCCACTACAAATGAAGATCAGATTGAAACTCTGATCGAGAATAGTCCCCGCGACACGAAAATTAGCAGAAATGTTAGACATCGAAATTCCCTATACACGAGCATTCTGTGAAGCTTGGCCACATTAACGTTTTCATGTATGGGGTCTCTACCTTTTAACAGAGTAAAATCTGATGGATTGAATTTGCATTTAAGACTCACTCTATAAGCCCAGCGAGGATATATCATTATTAGGCAAGTAGTGAAGAATGAAGGCCTTTGAGAAAGCGAAATGAACCACCTTTAGCCGTCTCAATAGCCGGTCTTCATACAAAGGCCTTATTCTGTGTCTGGTGGGCTTGGAAAGAAATTCAGCATGATACCGAAACAACGAGACGATAAATTCTAGATGCTAATTTCCTCCCAAAATTAGACGACTTTTAGAAATCAGTTGAACAAAAACGTTTAGAAATAGCGAATCGGAAGGGCGTCGTATTTTATCGGGACTATGACCGATCTCATGTATCTTTGATAACTCGACGAAAGTTGTTAGAGTTCCTTCCGGATATTCTACCCCATCCACCATAATCGCAACTCCTCGCGACTTCAGATTTCCTCTTATTTCAATCATTACAAAATTCTCTTAAATATCCTGTCTGCCGGCTATTTTGAATTCGTGGATGTAATGTTTATCCTATGGAATTTCTACAGCCACCCTCAAATCTACACTACTTTATCTATGCTATGTTACATATCTACACTACTCATATGAAATCTACTAATCTATGCTACACATCTGAAAGAGAGAGAAAATGATGATTATTTGTGCTAAATTATATTTTCTGAGGGATATTTAAAAATACTTTACCCTGATTTTAATGATTCGTTTATGGTTTTCCCGATATTAGGAAATGTTCTAAAAAATTTTCAGAAATCGAATGGAAAGTGTAATTTCGCAAAAACTTTCATTATTTTTTTGACACTTTTATGCATTCACAAAAATAAAATAGTTAAGATTTGAGAACGTTGGTCGAAATTCCTTAGGGTTAACATTATGTCTAAGAAATCAAAATGGCCAATAGACGGGAGCTTCAATGGAAAAAACCAACTTTTTGGTCGAGGTGGTTGGGAGTCTACTTTTATAAGCCTTTCAGGACGCGTGACGCTTTCTCTTTCACAGCTTTAACTAGCTCTAATTTTGTTCCTTTTATTATAGATTTCATTTTTGGAAACAGATAAAAGTCAAGCACAAGATCCGGGGAATAGGGCGGGTGGTCTAACACCGGGATGCTATACTTGGCTAGAAACTTTTTGACCTACACTGCAGCATGATCTAGCGCATTGTCTTGGGGAAACAATTTGTCGTACCGTTTCTTTGGCATTTCCTACAGTCTCCTACATTCTACAACCATATTGTGACATTGGGCTATTCGCGGTTTCTCTTCACTAACCTTGGGGACTTTTAATTGAGATTGATTGCTTTCGCTAAACAACCTTTGCCCAACCAAAAATGAAACGTGATACGTAAAGTTATTATGTAAAGCAGTCAGAAATGAAGTGAAGTGGTTGAGTTAGGAAATATATAAACTCCGACTGAAGGTAGCAAGGGCGTCTGAAAGAGAGGTTGAAGGAGTAGAGAGGTTGAAAAAGTAGAGAGGTTGAAAGAGAGGCTGTAGGAGACGTGAAGCTGAAGTGATAGATAAGAGGAAGGAGGAAATAGAGATTGAATTAGAGGGTTCAAGTAAAGATTGTTGCTAGAAGTATATTTGCTGTTGATCTCAACAGTTGATCCAGAGTATGAGTTGCAGTCGAGGAAGGATTAGTGGTAAGAGTCTGTTAGATTACTATTAGTGGGTTGAACTAAGGTATTAGAAAGCTTACCCTGGAGAGCATAACCATTTGTTGTCATAGTAAATATAAGTTAATAAATTAAGTATACATTGTTCTAGTGTCTCTTTAATTATTTGTGTCGTAGTGTTTAATAATTGAATCTTGTGATGGCACAAGATGACGCCCGGGTCGGGCGGGCGTCACAACATGAATACAAAACCGACATTCAGATCTCACCAGATTACCAATTTTTTTGATATTGTCATCCGTTTTTGACGTGGAAGGACGGCACGGGTTTGAATCATCTTCAAAGTCTTTTCGGCCATCTTCAAAACGCTTAAACCAGTTAAAAAAAGGGGGCGCGATAAACATTCATTACCATACGTTCTTTTAATAAATTATAAGTTTCAGTAACGGGTTTCTAAGTTTCATGTGAAATTTCAGAACAATTCGTTGCTCACTTACCATTTCCCGGAGAAACAAAAAGATAACTCTACTGCGAGTGAAGCCTACGGGTGTACGTATTTGGAGGTTTAGAGAAACGAGAGTCAATGCACACATTCGAAAGAGAAGGCCTCACGCTAAACAGCTGTCGGTCGCTGGGGTTTGGTGCATGCGTACTTCTGTAGTAGCGTCAATCTCATTATTAAAAATCCACGCCTCATGTGCCTAAACAAATTTATTTAAATTGGTAAATTTATCAAAACCATTTTCATGATTGTATCTCAGACTCAAATTTTATTAAATCAGTTTTGATTTAATTAACTTTAATTATTTCTAACGAATCTATTATACTCTTGTTTATATCGTAACTATTAAATATATCCTTCAAGGATATCTGCCTCATTCCTGTTATGACATTTCTTTGGCCCAATTTGGCGCATGTTTAAATGCGACGATGGTTGTCAAATCTTTAATCAAAATTGTCAAGTAATATTTTCCTTAAAAATTACCGAGATTCTTCATAAGCCATTTGCTAATTTATATTCTTACAGGAACATATTTGAAAATATTAGCCAATAATTTTTATTCAATGATCATAGTTTTAATTTTCCTCTTATTACTGTTATTGTAAGAGTAATTTAAAGTCTGCTCGAACCTAAGAAAACCCAATATACGATGCCCATTTCAGCTAATGTAATTTTTGGATTTATTGGTATAGAATGTCACACTTCGGTAGTAAGTAATGTAGTACTACTTAAAAAGCAATATCATTCAACAGTATTTTAAGAAAAATAATTGAATTTATAAAATCGAACATTTAATTTATCACTAATTTAATAAATATAAGTAATTATTATGAAAATTAAAATTCTGCAAAAATCATTTTTTTAAAGTCAAATTAAACTTTTTAAAATAATATTCGAATTTGGTCTTTTCTTATTGTAGTTTAATCAAGATTCTATCATGTAAATATGGTGAACACACGAATCATTCAAAAAGTATCCTGTTAGGAAAGGGATATTAGAAATGGGAAATAGGGATCGAGTAATTCACTCTAGTATTATCTATTGATATATTTTTTTCTTTTTCTAAGAAGTGTATATGCCCGATACCTTCGCAACCCCAAAAACTCATCGCCATAACATTCCCAACCGTGTTCACCTTCTTTGGAACAAATTCATTGAAAGCGACTCATCGTCTTTATTGACGTTTGGTTCCGGTGAATACATATGAATCCATGTCTCATCCTTGGTGACAACCCCATGCGAAATGACGACGACCACTCGACGCTGCAGCAATTAAAACTAACCTATGATCCGATGTTAAAATTACTTTAGCGTCCTTTAAACAAATGACAGCACATAATGGTTGTACTAACTTATCCTATCAACTCCATCTGTGGTCAGAAACAGGTATTTTTTTACCAACTTTCAAATTTAATTTTTAAAAAAATTTAATTCCTCTTATTATTAAAAAAATTAATTCCTCTTATTATCTTACTTATAAAATGACACAACAATTTGAAGAAATTAGTTAAAATTTTAAGAAAATTTAACTAATTTCTTCAAATTGTTGTGTCATTTTATTCTCTTTCTTCTCAATAATGGAAGAAAAGGAACAAAAATCGAGTGCCACAATTTTCTGAATCTCTGAAAATCTTAAGATCCCGTAGAGCTTTTAGTCCGTTTATAAACTTGTAAGTCTTAAACAAAAATATCGTACCTTACGTTTAACGATCAAGGCAGGAAAACCTTTAAGTAAATCGTATTCAACCAGTCGAAAAGACTTCTTTCCAGTTAGGAAATATCGTCTCAAAAGAGAATTGTCAAAGGAAAGGAAGTCTTCCTGGAACTTCCGAGAAGGAATTCCTGGCGAAATTCCAAAACGCAAGCCTCTCGGTATTAAGATTTCGCTTGAACCGACTTCAAAGAATGTACTGGGAGATTATCCCGACTCGCATTTATTATTAATTTCTCTACTACAACTTTGAAGTAAATGCACCGCTTAGCATTTGTGGTAAAGGAAAAGTCTGGCTAGATAAAAGACCCTGCGTAAATTGTATGTTAGGTAGACAGTCTGCGAAAATTGCGAGACACGTTGCTGTTATTTTTTTATTGAAATTTCTCAAAGTTTAGAAGTTGGTGGGCTGAATGGGTTGAAATGTAATTAGAATTTTATGAAAAAGGACTTGGGTGCGAGAAAACAGCTGCTGATGTGATAAAAAGATAAAAATAAGAAAAGGCGCTAGATGTTTTTGAAATTTTAACAGATAAATCAGGACAGTTAAGAATTTTTAGACTGGAGAAAATATTGTCTCTCAAAACCCAACTTGTGGGCTTGTCTTAAGTAATTCTTGTAGTTGAATAAATTATTCTATTTAATATATTAATCTCGATGAAATGTTTAAATAACAAATAGCAAATATATGGAGGAAAACATTTGATATTAAATAATTTTAAAAACTTTCATCGAGAAAAAATAAGAAGAAAAGAAAGTCTGCAGAAAAATTATTTAAATTAAAATATTTATTTTTTATGCCTAGAAATTCATTTAAATAGTTTCTATGTTCCAAAGATATTTCTTTCACAGAAATTTAATTCGTACAACTGGAACAAAAAAAAACTTCATATATTTTGTAATCATTTCATAAAATTTCTAATGACTTTGCAGCTGTTCAGTGCAGTGTTTTAAAAGTGATTTAAAAATAAATGTTACGTATAGGTTTTTTTTTAAATTTCCATTGAATGTGTTCTTCAATATGTTTAAAGTTAAGGTAATAATTATTATTCAAATTAAATACATTTTAAATATATGAAATGTAAAATCAGGCTGATAGTTAATAATATGATTTTTTATTCTTAATATAATATATACGCAATATCCGGACAGTTTTTTTAATAAATTTTTTCAATATAACAAATGTTTGTACCTTTTAATTAGAACAGATTTTAACGTAATATCATTGCAAGATGAAGTACAATTTAGAAATGGGAAACAATTATAGTTATGAGGAAACACGCGAATATTGTTTATTTAATATCGTTAAAATAGATTAACTAAGAAAAATTAATTTTCCAAAATATTCGAAAACGTCTCGAGCTAAATTATATTCATTTATTATCAATTAACTTCATTAGAAAATGGGTCGAAGACCCAGTGAACTTCAGAATACATTCAAACAAATTTATTTCCTCACATAATGGAAATTAAAACAAAGGCTGGTAATTGAAATGAAATGAAGTATGAAAATTGCAAAGAAATAAAATGTTCTATGAATGACGTTATTGAAATAGGAGGAAAATATTCGAATGTATTAAAATAACACGAACGAAATCTCTTCCCAAGTAATGGATTAATTAAATGAGAAACAAAACTAATTACTTTACGAATAATTTTAATAAATGAATAATAATTTTTCATTCAAGAGTTTTATAATTCAGTTTGGCAACAGACTAAAAATCAAAATTATTTTCAGTATGAGATCATAATTACGACAGTGAACTCAAAAGAATAATATTCAAAATACTCTTAATTAGTTCCATATGATATGATAACTTTACCATAAAATAAAATTGAATCCAACTATTCGTTACATTTTTAATTTATTAAAATATCTTCTCCCGAAATTATTGTTAGGTAATTGATCAGTTTTGAATTGTAGGAAAGGTCCACGCATTTAAATAGTAGAAGTATATTTATTCTTTCGAAATATATCAAAATTTTATTCTGTGTGTGTGTGAAATTCTAAAAAATAAATACATTTCCATTTAAAAGGTATTGTGTATATCACTTATTACTAAATATCCCCAATTCAAAGTTCACACAATCAAGGCATTTCAAAATATGTAATCACAATATTGCATGAGGAACATGTAACGTTACATACATTAACTGTTACACACAGTGGCTCTTATATATGTACTATCAAAATACATTCTAGAATCTTTCCGACTTTGTCTAGGGCATCAAGTTTTATAGCCAAAATTGGTGTCATATAGTGAACGAATTTATACCGATTCAGCATTAGAGTCTGGCGTATTTTCTCCTTTACAGTAAAACCATCTTTCTGACGACAATGAAAGTTGGGTAGGGAAGACAAAAAAGTCCAAAATTTCTTTAACATTGTGTTCATAAATTTTTGAGCTGTATTCCAATAAAAAGGAAGTCAAATATATTAATGCATAATATTTAATGCAAATTTGTTCAAATATTTAGAAAATGCTACATTTTTGCCGTATTTTTCACAACAAATAATAATTCGCCAGTGTAAAGGAACACTTTGAAGGCAGAAAACATAATTTCAGAAATTCCTGACGGAACATGCTTAGAATATTTCATACTTATTACGTTCTAATCTTTCTTTAAAGAAGTTGTTTGCATGTTTGAATATTTATGAGTTTTAGAATGTTTTTTCAGCAGATAGAGAGTGAATTATGCTTCCGGTAAAAAGTCAGAGCATCAGAACTATGTCAACAACGATATTTCTGCTCCCACTTATTTCATGTTTTTAAAAGATAGTCGGCAAATAAACGCATCGATTGTAGAGAATAAATAGCCTTTTGTTTTTTTCCATGCAAGATATTGCGAATGCAGTAAGCTACTAAATTAATGTGGACGGTCACGTACATTCATAATTTGACATTGTAAGTACATTTGACACAATTATAAGTAATTCAAATCATGCGAGGCATCTCTCTCTCTAATTTTTTATGCAAATTACTTTTATTTTATGTAAACATTTATTTATCTTTAATGCTGGTTGTCAATTTATGTAAAATAATAGTGCTTTTGACTCCAGTATTAAAATTTGAAGAATTAAAAAGATTTCCTCAGCTCAGGAGAGAAAGAAGAATTATAACGATTTCTTCAACTTCAATTAATCCAGTCATTCTATTATTTCTACAAGATATATTTGAACCAGAGCCCACTACAAAAATTATCCAGTAGTTGCCTTTCATTACGAGAATCTTTCATTTTTCAGAATATTCTCAATTAATAACTGTACGGTTATGAGTTGAAGTGAAGATTCTTCTTCCTAGGAAAAAAAACCGAGAAAAAAACCCTTTTCTTGCTTTTTCGCATCCAAAGATATCAAGATTATTTCCAGAGGAAGGTTACAGATATTTCCGGTATTTACTAATGAATAGTGAACAAAATAAAGGTTAATTTGAATAAAAAATATGACACTTTCTCCTAAACGGAAAGGAAATTGTAATAGAAAAAGGATAACGATGTCTCGATCTGTCAGAATATTTAGAAAAATTTGTTTAAAAAAGGGGGGGGAAGTGCTACAAGACTACCCCAATTCGTTCAAGAAGATGGTATTCTTTTTTTAAAAGCCATTAAGAAACATCTGTGGGAAGAACAATTGTCAAGACATCTTCCCGTAGAAAAAAGCAAAATTTGCAATAGGAATTTACAGAGGCAAAAAAAGCAAAACATTTTACCTAGGCTTGAGAGTTTCGGCATTTGATGATTGAGGACTGGAATAAAATGAGTTATTAAAATTATTGATATTTTTATTTGTTTTTGATTCCCTTTTCCAGGATTAACATTTTTACTTCATAAACCTCAGGTGTGCTTCTCAGACGAGTCCCCATTTGAAATTCTAGCAGTTAGAAATATTTTTGTTTGAAAGCCCTCTTGGGAAAAGTTTCATTCTGATTACATTATTGAAAGAGTAAAATATTTCTTCAAAGTTCTGTAAACAATATCAACTATTCGGACACCTTCACATCATGTAAAGAATCTTGAGGCAAGATCATTAGAGAGAAGCATTGCGAACTCGCCTGATAATCCAACTTCAAAAATGGTTCCCAAATAGTGAAGATTTTGTTTTCATGCTTGAGTCAGACATAAAGCAAGAATTATTACAATCTTCTTAGTAGACAACAGTATCCTGTTTTACCCTGTGCAAATAATTCTTCTCTGAAAATTTTTGAATCCGATTGAAAATTTAAGAAAATTCCCAAACCATGAAATTGTCAATGAAATGGTGACACCTAAACGACAATGAATAGAAAACAGAATAAATGTATGGCATAATAATCCCCAAGTAAAAGAACATACAAAACAGTATATAGAAAGCAGGAAGAAGCACATTGAAACTTTCATAGCTGCCAAATGAAAGGAGACTAGATTTTCTTTATTAATTCTTTATAATGTTACATTAAACATTTTTTTTATTATTTCTATCGAACATCTAAGATTAATGTATCAGACATAATTAAAAAGAACTATGCAAAATTGATAAGACTTTTACTAATTTATTATTAACGTATGCATTCCTAAATTTTTATGATTGTCCGCATTGATTTGGCAACCCAATAATTTTAAAGTTTCAGTGTAGCACAAATATTCATATAGTAAAAGCTTTAATATGTAAATGAGAAAGTATAAAAAAGTTTTAGTTCGTCGAAAAAAAAAATCTTTCTTGAAATTTTTCTTAAAGCTCCCGTCTACCGACCATTTTGAACGCAATGTTAATCCTACGAAAATTCTACTACCATCTTCAAATCTTTATTATTTTGTCTATTTGAATTCAATAAAGTACTTCCGAAAGAGCAAACACTGATGAAGGTTTCTGTGGAATTACATTTTTCCTCTAATTTTTAAAGGTTTTTTAGAATATTTTTAAAACCCGAAAAACCACAAATAAATCGTTAAAAATCGGAAGAAAAAAGGTATTCCGCAGAAATCTTCATAATTTTGTTGCCCTTTTTGGCATTCAAACAGATAAAATAGTTTAGATTTGAGGGTGTTATTAGAAATTCAGTAGGATTAATATTACGTTCAAGAAATCGAAATGGCAGGTAGACGGGATCCTTAATACTTTTTGACTTCAGTTGAGGACGTTATTGAGGTCCAAAAATTTCAGTTTAAGAGTTTGGCAAAAAATATGCTCCATATTAGCTATTCCAGAGCTCACTACTCTTATTTTCATATTACTTTATTGGAACATTATAAAATGGTACTTCGTGGGGCAATGTTATGTAATGATATTACATAAAAGACTGAATTATCAGAGTTGCGCTAATCGAATTTCATTTGTAAAATATGCGATAAGTTTAGCGCTAAAATTTTGTCTATTGACGTTATTCTTTTATATTAATTAATTAATTTTTAAATGATTAGCCTCTCATTTGCAAAATTTAACTAATTTTAAATAAAAATGGTAATTATTACTGAAAATTAAACTAAATAAATCAGAAGCTCTCCTAAAATCTTATACCTTCCGAATTTACAGAACGCGAGTCCTAAGTTTACGAGTAAATATATATATTATATGCTTTAATTCTTTATTACTTTTCTACCGTTTTCGACAAAACTTCTACCATATTATTTTTATTGTATTCAAGATAGACTTTGGGTTTGGTTTCTAATTAACTTCTTAAAATCTATTTCAGATATAATGCTGGGGGATGTTTTAATTATGATGTGATAAGTATAACAAAAGAGCTGCTCTCTTAACTTCCCGCCGCTTGAGAACTTCATGATTCAGTTAAATGAGAACATCTAGGTCTGCAATATTCTGAGACATATTTAACTCTATGGTAAGTGTTTCGTATAAACTTTAATATATTATAAGTTTACGACAGTATGCTATCTCGACACTTTCGCCTTTGTTTTGGTTACCATATTGTTTTAATTCATAATTTTTTTAAAATTTAAATGCTTTCTTAGAGTTTAAGATTGTTTATGATCTTTTAAAAAACTGAAATATTGCGAATAACAACAAAAAAGGCGTCTGATAAAATATTGTAAATATTGAATTTTGTTATCGTAATAACTTCACCGGGACACAATGTTAACAAGCACTTATCCGTCATAACCATATCCTGCATTTCAACGCCAAGTTGGCGCATTTTGGCTATTTTGTCAAATCAAAAGCTTTGAGTAAAGGGCTGCTAGATTTATGTTTATTGCATCCCAAATAACAAACATGCAAAATATGGAAAATGTCGAAAAGCAATATCTTTTTGATGTTCATTCTGTTATTTCGTACTACCCACAATCGCTCAACATATTCCATGTAACGTCGAATGTTCGGAACTGATTATTTGATTGCTTATTAATGTCTCGTGATGCGAATGTTTAATGACGTCGTACTGAGAAACAACACGAGGGCTGTAGGCGAGTGACCTCGTAATTCCGAACCTCCCTCCCTCTAGTGACGAGGACAATACCTTTGTTGGCACCTCCCTCTCCAAACTTCCACACATCGTCAACGGGAGGAATTGGGACCTTGACCAGATTTAACGTGTATAAGCTCCGCTACACGGTGGGTCTTCAGTGGCATCAGGGCTCAAATTCAAGACTCGAAGAAAACCTCCGACTACGAGTCCGCAACTCTGACCACCAGGCTACCACGGCCGTTTAGAAGTGAGAACTATTAACAACGAATCTCGTATTTTTTTCTAAGAAATGAGTGTCCGGTTCAACAAAATAATAAGAATGATTTACCACAAAATGTTCTTATCCAATAGTCACAGTTCGCAAAACTCTACAAATATCTTTTTTCTTTGTAACATAAAAAAGTAAATGAATCGTACGGTAGTAATGAAAAGAATGCGTGACCCAACAAATCAAGTATGTGTGCGAACAAATTTCTCTTCCGGACCGCAACGAATGCTACAGATATTTTGGTTTCGTTACCACGGCAAATTCCAAATTTTGATTAATTTGATTGGCTTTAATTACGTTACACTAGCAACGAGGGCTGTTGGTGGCGGATTTCGTGAGTTTGAACCTTTGTCAAGTGACGAGGATGACTCTAAATTTTCACACCACACCAACCCAGATTTTTATATACATCGCAGGTAAATACAATGTTACTTTAACGGAAATAGTGGTAAAAAATTGTGAATTAAACAGATACGGTTAACATACAACTAATTTCAAGAAAGAAGCCGGGTCAAACTGCCGATGCATCGTTCTGAGAAAGTTCGTCAAGGTAAGAAAGGTTACAGGTAATAAACGCTTTGGAGAAGTACCATTCAACAAACATATCTTGATATCAAATTTCTAACTGTTGCTTTACTAAAGTGGAAAATGGTTTGCATTGAGGATAACGAATTCCATTCAGTACACATGTTAAATTTTTACTATCATGATAACCGATCCCGGATCGTATTGACTAAAACATTGGGAAAAATGACCTTTACTGTATAGAATTGAAAAACAGTGTTAGAAGTTAGGAAAAAATGTTTTACATGACATTCTAACCGTATGATGTGTCTTAAGTTTCCTAAATAAATAATAAATTATATTTTTAAAATGTCAGTTCTCCCAACAATATAACAAATTTATAATTTTCATGCAAGAGTTCTTCATCGCTTACCAACAAGAAAGAAAATAAACCATGTTCATCTCTTATTCCTGAGAGTAATGGAAGTTATTTTTGTTAACTTTAAAAATTGCCAAAGCCGCCGAAACAATATTCAAGTAAATTAATAAGTGAAAAAAATGTCCTCCTAATATGTAAAGGACACAACTTAAGAATTAAAATAGGTTTGAAACATCAAAATTATGTATATTGTGTGTGTGACCTTATTAACACCATTTGTTTCATTTAAGACAAGGCGTTGATAAACGCATAAATTAACGAAGCCTTTCCAATCTAGCTTCCGCTTATGAGCCTTATCTCACAGCCGAAAACGAAAATTCGACTTAAAATCTCTTCTTATTATTCTTAGCTTTTTGAGACGAGTATCATTCTGATTAAACAGAGTGCATCCCGTTTTTTTTTCCTTCTTAAAAAGGGCGCGTGACTTCTTTCAAGACGGAGGAGAGGACACAGCTTGACTCCCGATTACCGAGCCGTAATGTCCCTTTGTGAAGATAAAAGGTCCTCAGAACGAAGCGGTAATGGCCACCCAGGAACATTAGAAGCCGTTCAGCAGTGGACCTCCATTTTCATTTACTGGCCATCTCTCCTGTAAATGAGCCAACCAGGAGATTTTCTTAAAGGTACCAAGTGATGCGTCTTCGGAATGGAATAAGTTTAATGTTGCCAAAGAAACCTACTTGGATATTTGAATGAAAATTCCTCTTATTAGTTGTCCCTTTCGTAAAAAATCTGTGTTATCTTTTAAATACTTTCTTCTGCAACTATCTAAATGTCTTTGTTATTATCACTCATGCAGCAAATTAAATAAATTTTATGCGCAGAAATGCCAAAGCTCATGGGATAGTTGTATTCAAATAACCAAATGGAAGTAACAATTCGTAAGAAATGTATAAATTGACTATGCACTAACAGTTCTTTTATTTGTACTCAAGTGATTCATGTAAAAAGTTTTCTGAAGTTATTGGAGCAGCACAGAATTTGAGCGGGAATTCTATATGAAGCTATGTATAAACGCACGAGATATTCCATTTCAAAATTTATTAGAGAATTATACATTTTTATATCCAGAGTGTCGAGAATATACAATTTAAGACATGCTTCCCACATAATAGTGGCCGACCTTGTCTTATTAATTGCCAAGACCAACAACGTCTTTGTAGAGAAGTCAGCATTACCAGACGAACAACATTGCATCAAATAACAGCAAAAATCAGTGTGATACATATGAAACACATGTTCAAGTGGTGTTGACAAGGTATGGCAAAAGAAATCCCGAATGCTTTTTCTAACAACACATCATCGTCTTTAGTACCTCTTCTGGACTAGTGAATATATCTTTTGGATCCCATATGATTGGGAAAATATGGCTTAGTCAAATATTCACGATTTCAGTTGATAAGAGCTTATATGGAGCTCGAGTGTGACATAGACCCCATGAGGGCAGGCCAAAGATCCAAGTTGTCAACAAGATGCTGTGCTATCTATAGTGGCTTTATAATGATGTGGGCTGTTTTTACATGGTATGAACTGGGTCTTCTGGTCAAACTGAACCAATCATTGACAGGAAATGGTTATATTCGTCTACTTGAAAATCATTTTTAAACATTCATGGACTTCATGTATAAAAAACAACGATAGAATTTTCCAGAACGACAAAACACGTGAGTGGCTAAAGGAACATTCGTGAGTGGCTAAAGGAACATTACGTACAGTTCAGGCTATTTGGTCATCTCGATAATCAGACATTGATCCCATCGAATCTGCATGTGACAGGATCAGAAAGTCAGTTCGTACATATTAAAATCTTGCACCCGTAATACTTTCGCAATTATGAATATTCACCATGTTTCTCCAGAGGACTTCCTATGACTTGTTGAGACAATACCACACTTAATTTCTACATTTCGCCAGGAAAACGAAAGCCCCATACGATATTTTTAAGTATGTCGTGACTTTGTATCCGCGGTAGCCCAGTAGTCGTGGTCGCGGACTCTCGGCCGAAGGTTTTCGTTGAGTTGCGAGTTCCAGCTTTGATACCTCTTAAGACCCGCCGTATAGCAGGGGTTGATGCACGTTAAATCTGTCGGGATCCAAAATTCTTCCGAGGCGTGGCGTGGAATTATGAGAGGAGTAGCAGTTGAGGTGTCGTCCTCGTCACTTGACCTAGGCTCAAAATTACGAGGTCCGTCGCCAACAGCCCACGTGTTGCATCTAGTGCGACGTTGATAAAACCAAACCAATGTTGTGACTTTTGCATTTCAGTGTAAATGTATTTCAGTAACATCTGTGGCTTAGGAATAGTTATTGTTTGGTTAGATGACTCATAATTGCCAGATGACAACAAATATATAACTGTGGAATGTGGAGAATATGTAAGCAAACATTTCTTGGGGGATCAAATGATCACAAGTCGGTTCCTTTTCTGCAACCTCATGCTACAGAGGATTGCTTAAAACTGGTGAAAAGTTATCGATAAATGTTAGTGCAATTATGCTCAGCTTTATTGGAAAAAAAAAAGCTAAATTACAGTATCCGAAAAGGTATTAATATCTTCTTTCACAACACACAGACACACATTTACTTTAATAAATTTCCATAAAACTTTCTCCATTAATAAGTACTTTTCAAAAGATATATTTTTTCATATAGATATGTTATTTCTCATTACTTTTCTTCATAATTATTTACAAATCCAAATTTCAAATATTTAAATTTGCTTACAATCACTTAATAACAGTAAAAAAATTAATCTCAAAAATATGTGATCTATGTAAATAACAAAGCAAATATGACAGAAAAAATTACATTTTCTTCACGAACGCAAATTTTATCGACTAATTTGAGCAATTACATAAAATATAAGTAAGGAGCACATTTTGCTTTTTTTTTTACCTAAAAAGATATGTGCAACGTTTGAGAAATTCTAGGAATAGATCAGAGGGAAGCCAGCAGAAAAAAATTAAAGTTCTTTCAATATAGTTATAGGAATTATTCCTATATAGATATATTAGATATCAGAATCTTTTGATACACATAATATTTCTGAATTTCCCATACAAGCATGAAAAAATATATTGATGTTCACTTGTGATTTCCTCTCTGAGGCCCGCGTACCTTCGTAGGTAATGATAACCGCGAACGAAGAAATAATTAAAAGAAAAATTCGATTTTCTATCATTTCTAAGCTTTCATTTTAACTTTACTATATTTTAATATGACTCTTTTTTTTGTGATGAACTTTAGTATTCAAATTTTGTACATCAACTAACACTTTGGGGTTCCATATGACGTTAATTAACTTGAGAACTTCTTTTTGTAAATGAACCGTGATTTGGTAAATTAAACTGAAATATTTATTTACAGTGAATAGGATTGAGACACCGCGCAAGTATATAACTGCGGAGAATTTAATAGCGAAGGTTAGTGGTGAGAGAAAGTGATCGAATAATATATCAGTCAAGCAGTTAGACTGGTACCTACGCTGATTACAGTAAAGAGGTATGGGATTCGAAATACGAGAGTGGTTCAAAAAGTACCTGTACTTGAAGATAGATGGCATCATTAAGGTAAATTTGTTGTTTTTGCTAGATGTTGCCATCTGTTAAACATACCTGAAACAAATCTGTCATTGATTCATAAGTGAGTTTTGATTTGTTCGTCATTTACCGCCAAAATAAGTTTACGCGTCGAGTTATCACCGTCGATGATAAAATGATTCATCATTACACACCGTAAATAAAGTAAAAATAAAAAGAAATTAAAATGGGAAAAGTTATCATGAAGAATTTTTGAGGTGTGAAAGGTGTCATGATCAGGAATACGAGTAACTGAGACTTGTTTAGTGAATCATGATGCTAACTAAAAACAAACCATTTTCGATGCCTCGAGGACCATCTCTTGAAATTTCTCAGGACTTATTGAATGACCCTTGTAAGCGAAAATTTGAACATGGTCAGTGAGTCGGACTCTACTTGCAAGTACTGTTACTTCCTGGGACCTGATTGGACAACAACAGTTATGCAAATACTTATAATACGGATCTTTAGATGTGGACGTGTGTCAAGATATTGTATACAGATATATGATTCTTTAGAATTTGAACGTTGAATATTTGTAGTTCCGAATAAAATAACTTGGTTGCCACCACTTGCTGACTTATTATTCACTTGACTATTAATTACAGACGATTTAAATGTTTTTAAGTTATGGAGCGATAAAATGAAGGAAATAATTCCGAAACGAGTGGAGTGAGTGATAGTGAGTTAATGGCGCAAGAGTCAAATCTGGCTATGCTACGTTAAACATTTGTTGCGAGTGCAAGGGAAAGAAAACATGCAATAACTATAGCCTAAAGTGAAGGAAGGAAAAAGAAGACATTTTATGACACGGGAAAAAGGGTCGCAAGCAGAGAAGAAAAGCTGGATGTCCCGGAGGCAAGTCACCCTTCTTTAACAAAGACAGTAAACTCCATGGGAAAGTAAAAGATCACTAAGGTCCTCAGGGTCACAATGCCTATTCTTAACGCGTAATATACGCCCATGAGGGTAATAGTCCCAGAAAGTTATACCTTTTGTATAGAAACATGTTTTTTTAAAAAAATTAATAATGGTTCAACACTTTTGGTAAGAGTCTCGAATTAAGTAGGATCTTTTTTTAATCTCACCAACTTTCCAATTAAAATATGTAATTAGATCTCACTTTCCTACTTGAAACTTAGAGTTCCCTAAAAATTTGAACTTAATAATTCACAGCTTATTGGTGTAGTTGAATTATTAAATTACAATTGATACAGCAAGTGATGGACAATAATGTTTTATATCTTATTATATATTGGTGTATATGCTAATGTCATTAATTGAATTTTGATAGCTTTTGCTAATTAAGAAAACAATTAGGATTAAGGTCCGAAATGGTAATTGTATGGGAACCTTGTGTTTCTCTAATTTTACTACTACTTTATTAAAATTTGAATTGTGCAAGATAAATCAATGTGCTTATTATGTTTTGTATATACGGTCAATAAAGCTAAATAATTGTTAATAAAATGTCAAATGCTAGGCAGTGCAAAAAATGTTTATTTTTAAATTCCATTCCTGATGAAGTTTAACATAATTGTTACCTGTAATATCTGTAGTTATAATTTTCTCTTTGATTCTTAGGCCATTGTTATTAAACTCCTGCTCATAAATTTCTTCATCGGAGACAAAACTATTTCCATTGCATGAATTATTTCTTCGAATTTTATTTTTGTTCTAATTACGTTTCTTCCCATCAGATTTAAATGAAGGTGAGACGATGGTGTTTGCTTCATTTACATGAAAAAGAGCGTAAACAATAAAGTGAAATAAGTTTCAGGACTGTACCCTTTATTTCAGTCTATTGTCCTTTGATAAATTACACTGTTTAATCATTTTGACACCGTGTCTGGGCCAATTAATTTATCTCAAAGGGTTCATATAAATATTTCTCACAAAGCGTTGGAGATATTAATTATTCAAAAACTTAACAAACATGACGTTTCACAAAAGAATATAAATGAATATTAATATAATTAATTTGCTTTGCAACTTATATGAGTTTGGAATGCTTATTCAATTACAATCTGTGAATAAATCTGTTATCTTACAATCAATTTGTGTATATCAAAGATTGGTACGTAAGAAAATGATTAAAAAATAACTATTAAAACACGTCAAATATTTTTTCTTGATTTCACAAAAGGGATTTTATCATGATTTTTTAATTTTTGTAATAACATCTCACTAGAATTACTCTACTGATTGAACCACTGTTACAGATAATTATTTTAGAACAAAATTGTTTTTGATGCGAGGTGATTAACAATCTTACGAGACACTGTTGCCTGTTTAACGCATTGATATATGCAATAAAAGAACAGGCCGCGGTAGCCTAGTGGTCATGGCTTCGGATTCGTGACATGCGGTTTTCTTTCAGACGCGGGTTCGATCCTTGGCCGCCAAAGACCCACCGTGCAGCCAGGGCTGATGCACGTTAAATATGTCGGGGCCCAAAGTCCTCCTATGGCGTGATGTGGATGTTAGGAGAGGGGAGGGTCAGGTGTCGTCCTCGTCACTTGACCGTGGGTCAAAATTAAGAGATGCGTCTTCAATAGCCCTCGTGTTGCTTCTAGTGCGACGTTAATATAAACTAAACTAATGGAATGAAAGAAGAGGATTTATTTAAAGATTATGAATATTTTTATTATTACATAATTAGTGTTTATATTATTATGCAGTGAAATTTGATGTGATAAATATGAAATAAGATTAAATTTTTAAGTTGGTTATTCAAATTTTAAAAAAATGCACATGATTTTTTATCTCTGGAAATGGAGGGGAAATGTAATGAGGAATCCTTAAATGTACGTCCACAATGTATCAAATCTCGGGAAAATAAGTGAGAAAAATGGCTCCAAATATATCAGTGACAAAATTGTTTTGCTAATTTACGTCTTTTTTTTGACAGTTCGCTTAGAAAAAGCAGGAACGACAATTAGAAAAAAAAATGAACGACCGGCGCAAGAAGATAAATGCGAATAATGAAAAGAAAAGAGACAATACCATCCATTGCGTAATGATGAATTGCGGAAGAGCATTTCTCTATAGAAGAATACAAATGACATTTACAATATTAATGCAGCAACAGTTAAAGATAGCCTATTTTGATAATGAGTATCAGAAATAAGTTATTATCTTTTGGATAAAGGGACTTCAGTCGTTAATTGGTACATAAGTACGTGGTTTGAATGAAATCTAATACGTCCATGGCCAAAACATTATATTGGCCCGATTTTCAAAATTGCCGCTCTAGGATAGTTCAATAAGTCTCTAGAAAATCCAAGAGATGGCGCTTGTAGTACCGAAAATAGTTTACTTTTAGTAAGCATTGTGACTCAGTACACAGCTGTCTCAATTACTTGTATTGGTGATCGTAACGCTTTTTGCACCTTAAAAGGACTTGTCATAACTTTTCTGGCCGATGAGACCATTTTCACCGTTTTGGGGAAATATTCACCGGAAGCAACCCGACGTTTTGAATTTTGTTTGATTTCTTTTGCATAAAGGTGAATCCAGGTCTCGTCGACGGTTACAGTTCGACGCAGCAGCAATCGGTAACGGTAACGGCTAAAGTTACGAGGTTCCTATTTAAAAATATTAAACTTACCCTCTCATCATAATTTATAAATTTAAAGAGCATAATTAGTTAAAGTTTTATCGTAATTTAAGTTCCTATCATAATTAGGATCAAGGCAACAAGCACCTGGGTGTTCGACAGAGTGAGGCAACTGAATCGCATAAAAATAACAATTCCCTGCCCCCAAAAATTAAATGCGATTAGATAAATTAGATGATGTTACGAATTGAATTAGGAATTGCGAAAACAAACGAAATATATTTGAAGGGGAAAAGAAGACATAGAGGATAACAACAAGCTGATAAATATTTCTAAATTGAACTGAATCATCGTAAGTAATGGTTTGTATTGAAATTAGTTAGAAGCGAATTTTAGTTACAGAAATAGGAGTTGAACCTGTTTAATAAGAAGCTTTTGAATTGGAACGAGTGATTTGGTAAGATAAGACTTTAATATTTGATTATAAATAAGGATCAAGTGAGTTAAGAGCAAATCGTGAGAAAGAGATCTTGCACATTCTGTGTTGATAGATAATACACAGTGTGGTTTTTCTTACGCAGCTTGAGTCGGAGTGGTGAGCTTATTGTCTCTTTAATGATATTTCAAGATGGCTATAGAGTTAAATAATGAATGAATTACGTCACAGTGTGTGTGTGAGAGGAGAGAGAGAGAGAGAGAGAGAGATTATTAGAGAATAAGTGCATCTGAAAGTGTTTACGATGTAACTGATATTACTTGCGTAATAGAACTTAAGTCAATTGTCATGTAAATAGTTTGGGCAATATATTAATTTCTAAATTAAAATTTCTAATTCTTTTTTCAACAATGATAAAAGTTTTAGAAGAGCGATTAAAAAAAGTGGTAGTTTTTTACTCCTACTGTTTCATTTACGAAAAAAAATATTCAAAATAGTTTCAGCAGATATTGTAACGTCTGAATATTTTTTTACATTTATATGAACCAATGTATCAAGTCTTTTGAAATTTTTCACGAAGCGAAATAAATATTAATTTGAGTAATTATATTTTTGATGTTTTGTGCTACTTGAACATATGGAAAAAATACGTGGATATTAAAAAACATACTTATTATTATTGTTAATTAGCTAAATATCTTCTATAAGATTACTTTTTCCGCAGAAAAATATTCTTTATTTAAAATAAAAAAAAAATTCAGAAATTTTCACAGTGTAAGGAAACAAAAAGCTTTGCTAAAAACTGGTCATAATTTGTTTAAAAAAATTACCTGTCTTTTAAAACTCTTGTTAAACATGAAAATGTGTCTTTTTTGTAAAGCATTTATTTTCTTAGATCCAGGTGTCATTGGTGTTCAGAAACCAGAAGACGGGGAACCACATGGAGATGTGGTTGAAAGAGCAAAGCGAACTTGCAACGACATGAGGCTTGCTTTCCTTAGCTGTTCTTGTGGGCAATTCCTAGACGCTGATTAATTCAAAAAACTCAATTTCCAACTATGCAAAGCAGGGTTCATATGTAAATCGAAGTGTAGTGAGAAATATTACAGAAGAGGCGGAAAAATAGAACATTTATAGAAGGCCGTAGAATGCGTAGTAATAAACAGGGGATTATGCCATTCAAGAGATTGATTCGATCCTGATTCAAATCTACATATGATAATGGTCAGTTAGGTAAAATCTTTTAATATTATTTTGAGTATGTGTGAGGGTTACTCCAAAATTCATATTAGATATAGTGAATATTGAATACCTAATTAAATATTTAATTAAAACTTTAGTTGTTTATTTATATGAGGTTTGACTAACTTAAGTATTAAGGACATTTACTTGTGCTGGCACAAATGAATCTAATTAATGAATGAGAGGCGACACAAACATTACAAATTTATGATTTTTACTTCTTCCCAAAGATAAAAGAATGCCTAGAAAGACATAACTTTCGTTTTTATAACCAGGGGGGAAGCTGCTACTGCTTTATTTTGCAATCCTTTCGCGATTACCACTGTTAATATGACCTAGATATGTAAAGAATCAAGCCTGTTGAATGTGAACGAGCAGTTTTAAGGAAGAAAATCAATCAATAAAATCAAGTCTTTCTACTGAAGCTTTTAGAATTTAATTATTTAGAATTTATAGATGAATTTTATATTTCGCAGAACATTTACTACCTCGATTTGCGCTTCTGATGTCGGCTAACTCTTCGGCCTTTTTTCAGCTTCTGTTTTCCTTAACTCAAATTTCTATTAAATATTTTAATAAAATGTTATTTGTTAAAATGTGGAACTTTTTATCTTCAATTCTTATGAAACGAAGGAATAGATGGATTCACCAGATACTGACTTTCCACATTAATTCCCCAGACGTGTTATGAGCAAACAATCTTCTGATTTAGAGGCACCATTAAAGCCTGGTGTCAACAAACCGGTCATAATTATTCTCCGACGAGTTGCCCCGACTAATCACGCGTTTTTGTAAGTCCATAGTGGGATGGTGACTATTTCGAAAAGTGAATAATTGATTCAAAAAAGAACACTTGTAACTTTCAGTTTCAAAAAGAATTGTGAAAGTCGGGGAACAAATAAAAAGGTTGTGGAAATTAAAGTATTTGTTTCGGATAATTTTTCTGAGAAAAATTGAGTCAAGTTTATATCCTATTCCTTAACACTACACAAAAGAAAAATTTTAAGGATGCATTTTAGTAAAAGAACACATGTATGTTATAATCTTGCGAGTCAGTCTGAAAACAAATTACCGTTGCACAGTTTAAAACCACGTAAATTTGACGTTTTCCCATTTTCGAATGCATTGACATTCGGTTATGTTGAGAAATATTTCCTGATCCAGAACTTTTTTAATACCAAACTATTGAAGATCATATTTCTGGAAATAAATGCACGTGAAACTCTGTCAACAGGCATCCTTTTCAAACGCGAAAACTATTACTAAACACAAACATCAAGCCGAACTTCACATCCTAGAACAAAAAGACAAACAGACAGAGAGACGTCGTCAAAGCTTAAAGATTTCTCTCTCCATATCTACCGAAGAAATAATCCCGTTATTTTTATGTCTGGCGGCGAAAGAAGATTTGCTGTCGCTAGGAGAAGAAGAACAAACAGAGCATTATACTCCTATTGACGAAAACAACTGGACAAGTGTGTGACAGGGAACTCTAGTAATCCTCCAAAATAAACTAAAAGTGGAGGGCCGAGAAGGAACAAAGCAGGAGCACGGATCCTGTGTTCCTGATTAGCATATTCTTCAGACAGTCACGATTTTTGTCCTGGAGCACACTTCTAACACCCCCTGACGTCGAAGGGAAACACTTCGTGATCTGAAAACTGATAATTTATGAGTTTGTTGGTTATCCGGGAAACGGAATAAGTGAGGATGGCTCTCTACTTTCGAGTCACGTTTCCGAATCGTTCGGGTTTGGAAGAAAATTGTTGAGCAAATTGCAACAGATCTGAAATGAAGATGAAAAGATGTTTTTATCGGCCTTTTCTTTATCCTTTAGGTAATGGAAGTAATGGAAGGGTACTGAAGATCCTAATTATTGGGTTGATTAAAGTTAAAAAGTTGTTGAAAAGAAATAATTGGCTTATTGGTTTGAATTAATGTAGCTTTAGAGGGTGACGAAACTCGCTATTTTGAGCTACGGTCAAACGATAAGAAAGATATCTGAGGTCCAAGTTCTGTTCCAAGTTTTCACAGAACACAGGAAACCAATGGTCAAGTAGCGAGCTTCATGTTCATCGAAGTTCACGGCGTTTCGTGGATTCGTGCCCTGATTTTATCCAAGACCTCCCCATTGAAATTGGTTAATTTATTTAAAATAATGATGCAATAAAAGAAACCCGAGAGATATTGACGTAATAATGCATCAGGACCAAGTGACGAAAACACTTGAAATTTTTCCACCATTTTCTAATTTTCACTTCATACCCCTGGAGGAAGAGACTCCATTTATTATTAAAAAAATATCCGTTGTAGCCATTTCACTAACAAAACTCCCCCAAAAATCCAAAGGATCGATATTCTGATTCGTTAACAAATACTAAAAGTACAAAATAAAAAAGAAAGAAAAGGGGGGAGAGGGGGGGATTTAACGGCTATGACACAAAACAGATAAGAAAAAGAATTTTCTATTCCCAAACCATCGATCTGCTGCTGCTTGCATCAAAATCAGTATCTGACAGTGTTCCGAGACACAATCCGGCATTCCCTAATACACCGAATGGAATGCAGAGTTGGGATGAATTGGGTCAATGAATGTTAGGATCGATCGAACGCCCCCTTGCCCAACCCCCTGCTCAACCCCTTTAATAGAGGGAATCTCCGTAATCCGCAATGAACAGAATACCGGAAACGTACACACAGAACGCAATTGGATATGACTTCGTACGTATATCGCATATAGCAAGCCTCTCCTCACACAGGTAAAGGGAGGTTGATTATGTATTCCCATTTCGCGCGAAAGAGCTTTTTTCCTGTTCTTTTTTTCCGGTAGAAAGTTTCCTCCATTATGAAAGGGGAGTGTAGAGAACTGCTTTTGGATGTCTGGAAAAGTTACAGCCGTAAAAATTGTGAATGTTTGAAAGCGCGAGGAACATAAAAGAAAATTTTTGAAATAATGCTTTTTTTTTTTTTATTTCGGTAAATAAAAGTGATGTGTAGAAATGAGAAAGTTAAATAATATACGACCACACGTGTAAAGTTCTCTTGTAAGAACAAATGTTGTAATATGTAAAAGTTTTAGTTACAAAAGGCTTTTGTTTCACTCCGGTTGCTTCTGAGTAAAACTATTACGGCGTTTATTCTAGGGGAACCAGGACTGCTTTAAATATTTTGTAATTATGTATAAGAATTCCTATATGTTTGGTTGTAATATTTCATTTGTATATATCTTGTTTAATGGGATATGTTGTATGTAATAAGTTCTAAAATTAAAATTTCCATTATTTGCTTTACAGGATTTCGATTCAATGTATTATTATTCTTACGTAACGCTATAGTGTCTGTAATTTATTTTAATTACGGAGGGGTATAGTAAAGGTTTAATTGTCACTAAGAAATAACCGAGATACCCTGGTAAAATTTATTCTGCACATTACAATATTCTCTTTTTTACATAATGTTGCGAATGACAGTTATTCATGCTGATTTGTTCGGTTTCAGGAAACCGTAGGTCGAAATAACCCACAGTATGAAGAAAATAGTGTTCAGTCTGCTGAGTTCTACAATGACACCCTTCGGAAAGTAAAAAAAGCTTAACTCTGAATGGTGCCCATGTGGAAAAAGTTTTAAGCATAATAAATAGAAATTAAATTTCTACTTCGATTGTGTTTTAGAGTAATAATTAAAACTTTACGGTTAAAAATTAAAACCTTACGATTCTGAGGGTTTCTTCAATCTAAAGCTTCCTGAAACCAAACTAATCAACATTAATAGCTGTGATTTAAACATTACGTTCATAAGATTAAATAATTTATGGAAAATAAAATTTACCCAGATATCTCGATTTTTCTTAATAATAATTTAAACTTTACGATATCCTCTTGTATGTATATCGCACAAAGCAAGTCTCTCCTGGTTGATAATGTATTCCCGTTTCGCGCGGAAAAGTTTTTTCTGTAGGGGGGAGAGAAAGTTTTCTCCATTATCAAATGAGTGTGTGGAGAACTGCTTTTGAATTTAGAAAAGTTACAGCCTTAAAAATTTAAAATGCTTGAATGCGAGAAGTACATAAATGAGAAATTTCTAAATAAAGTTTCTTTTTTTTATTTCCGTAAATAAAAGTGATGTGAAGAAAGGAGAAAGTAGATAAATAATATACGCGAGCGCATGCAAAGTTCTCTTATAAGAACAAATGTTTTAATATGAAAGTTTTAGTTACAAGAGATTTTTGTTTCATTTCAGTTTCTTTTGAGTAAAACAATAACGGAGTCTTAAGCCGGTTCAGGTATTTCGTGACTGCTTTAAATATTTTGGAAGTATGCAAGAAATTCTTATGTGTCTGGTTGTAATATTTCATTAGTATGTATCCTATGTTTAATGTGATTCATATAATAAATTCTAAAAATATAATTTCCAAGTATTTACTTTTCAAGAATTCGATTTAATGCATTATATTCTTATGTAATACTAACAGTGGCGTAGTGACGAGGAGAAGCATATGGGAATTGTAATCCCCTCCCCACCCATAAAACTTGTTGTACACTGAAATTCTAAAACTGAAAATTTTTATACCGAATTTTATTTTTATTTTTTCAAAAAAAAAAGTATTATTCAAAATACTGTACTTCCCATGAATATTCTTTTCACGTTGAAAATGAGCAATGAAATTTGAAATTTTTTTTGAGGTACGAGTTGAGAGGGAGAACCTCCCCCCCCCCCCCCAAACACGTGAAAAATTTCTCGCTACGCCCCTTATCACCAGAGTTTTAATTTATTTTAAACAGCTTACATTTTGAATTATTTCCTTTTGAAGCGATTTCATATATTACGGTATGAATAGTTCTTTAATTTACGTTTGAAATTAAGAAGTTTCAGAGACGAATGCAACAAATAATTCCTTAAAATTATTTTCGAAAACAGCAGATAGTTGCTCAGGCTCATTGTGAATATGTTGTCATATTCTAAGCCTCGATTGATTTGACCACATGTGATTTGGGAAATTTTGCCAATAATTTGGCCTTTTTCAACTGTAATTTAAACACAAGAAGGATCATTTTTTTTTAATTCTTGGAATACATTTTTTTCTCATTTCTAAAGGCGAACACATAATGGAAAATTATTCTAATTACCAGCTATCGCAGAGTGGCAAATTTCAATTTGTTGAAAAATAGAATGTTGTTTCAACATGTCAAACACATGAAAAAATTTATTTTGAATATCGGAAACATTTTTTATTTTGAATTCGATAACTCGAAACATGTTCGGTTTTAATTTTAAAGTGTGCGCTTAAATAAGATTTCAATAAATTTCATGTTTCGAAATTAGTAATGAAAGAATAGTTTTTATCCAAATTACTTTCTTTTGAAACAAAATATTTCATCGATTATAAAAATTAGACGCAGTTTTCGGTTAAGTTTTTTAACGTAATTAAGGAACAATTTTATACATTTGTTAGACTTACTTTTTTTGCTGAAAACATTCTACATTTTCAAACCTTCGGTGTTGATGTAATGTGTATAATTATTTTGCATATGTGCTTTTTTTATGTTCGAAAACTTCAAAATATGTGTTGTGAATATTTTTTGTAATGATACGATATGTGGCTAAAAGAACCCTCGGGTTTTAATAACATTAAACTATGTTATTAAAACCTTTATTTTTTATTGATCGCAACATTATCTCTTTAAATATAAAACTCTATGCAATCCCTACGTTGTTTCATGTGAATATTCCATTGGTCAAAACAGTGTTGGAAGTCATTGTCAGAAAGCATGTACAATATCTCCTTAGCTTTGTTTGTCACAGCTTGAACTGTGGCAAATCTCACCCTTTTAGTCCTGATTTCAAATGGAAAATTAGAACGTCACACAGCCAGAATAGGGTCTATGAATAGGGTCTTGAAAATAGAATAGTGTCTTGAAAACAGAAGGCATAAGAATATGGTCTGGGTAGACAATGCAATATTTGCTAAGGGATTGTCCTGATGACGAATCAATTATTTAATGCCCTATCCTCTCGTTAAAGCTTTCTTACAAAATCTGCCGAACAGATTTTTAATTGATTCTTACGGTTTCAGCTACATCTCAAATACTCAACCGATGGCCTTTTCAGAGTCCAACATCGGCTTTTTTAATATTTTTGTCTGTCTTTGCCGTTTTCGGACGTTCTGGGCGTGGATCATTATCCGCATCTTCTCGTCTCTCTCTGAACCAATTAAACAACTCAAAAACCTTTTATGTGATATGATCGCTTATTAATGTTGCTCTGAAAAGGAAAACGGTGATTATTTACTACCGACCTTGTAAAGGTGATCCTCGGTTAAGTGACGAGGGCGACATCTGACCTGGAACTCCATTCTCCACACTTCCACTCCACAACGAGGAGAGGACTTGAGACTTCGACATATTTAAGACTTGATTTTGATAAATTAATGTACATTATTAATCAACAGTCCCGCTACACGACGGGACTTAAGTGGTATCAAGATTCGAATCTACGACTCGATGAAAACAACGTCGACCAAGAATCCGCGACCCTGACTACTAGTTTAGTTTATATTAACGTCGCACTAGAAGCAACTTGAGGGCTATTGGCGAAGGGGCCTCGAAATTTTGAACCACGGTCAAGTGACGAGGACGACACCTGAGCTGGCACCCCCCTCTCCTAACATCCACACCACGCCAACGGGAGGACTTTGGGCCCCGAACAGATTTAACGTGCATCAGCCCCGGCTACACGGCGGGTCTTTGGCGGCCAAGGATCGAACCCGCGACTGAACGAAAACCGCCGGCCGCTAGTCCACGACCTTGACCACTAGGCTACCGTGGCCACCCTGACTACTAGATTACCGCGGTTACATGTGAAAAATACAGCATTTGAGTTAGCACTTTTCTAAATTCCACACTTTCACAGCTGGAGAACTTCGCGTTTCGGCATATTTAATGTGCATCGGCTGCGCTACACGACGGAGTTTTAGTGGGAATAGTGCTCCGAGACTTCGACTCGACGGAAAAAATAAGGACCATGATCTAGCGAACATGACCACTCGGCTACCACGACCACAACTTATATTCTGCAAAACAAAACCCAAAACTAGATATCAAAATACAAATGACAGATAAATATTAAATCCTCAAATCTAAGTATATTTGATTATATATAATGCTTCATTTTAAATAACTCTTATTTTTTATACCAAAATTTACCTGTAATAATAAACAAGGTGAAACAAATTATTAGAGAGTGTTTGAGTAATGCGTTTTGAGTTTAAATTCATAGAAATACCTTAAATATTCAAGCTAATTGTAATTAGCAGAAAACGTAACTATACAAGTAAAAGAAATTATTAATAATCTGTAAAGAAATTATTCGTGCCTTCGGGAAGGAAAAGGAAACAAAGGATAATGAAAACATATGTTTCGAAGCATAAATCATTCAGCAATTGATCTTAACTGTTTTCGAAAGCAGAACTTGTATTCGATTCTAACGATGAATAATTTATATGACACGTCTTCTCCTTCCGGCGAAATTACCTCACGATTCCTGGACTGAGTTGTCAGAATAAAATACATTATTTGTCTAGCGCGTGTGCATGTTCCAGGTCTAATTCTACCATTCAGAATTCTGTATCGATTTGTAACTTGACTCTAATCTGCTCCTTTGTAATATTTTCCGAAATTTCAGCTGCGAGAGATTTGAATTTCATTGTATATGGAAACGAAATATTTGAAATTTAGGTGCTGTTATTTGAGATATTTTCTTATTTCTTCAGTCAAGTCTTATTTAGTTACTCGTAATACATGCCATTCGTTTGTAAACTATTCTTTCTTAATTGTTTGATTTGAAATAATATATCTCCAGAGAGAGAAATTCTTAACTTTTTTTTCTCTTTTGTCTGACTGTTCATGACTGGATCATGAGCTCTTTCTATTATGTTTTATATCAAACGACGAAAAAATATAAGATATGGAAGTAAAATACTGATAAAAAAATCTTATTTTAGGCCAAACTTTGACAACGACAAACAAAATCGCGCCAAATAACACCAAACGTGTGATGATTTTCTACAGAAACCGATTTTTAGTAAAGTTGCCTTATTACAATGGTTGCCAATTTAGCGCATCTATCCCATTTTCTGACACCAGGTCTACTGCTAAAATAGGACGATATGCTTCTTCCTGAATAATCGAAAAAATGTAAAAATAATCTAATATCTAAAGAAAAATTTTACGTTGCACATGTTGCAACATTACACGTGTCTGCTTTCACCAGTAATGAACTCAATTTTCGAAAAAATTTTCCCATTGTTCTGATTCGTTGATGATAGATTGTTTATTAACGTCATACTAAGGAGTAACACTAGCTCTGTTGGCGACTGACCTCGTCATTTTAAACAAGGTCAAGTGACGAGGACGACACCTGAACTGACACCTTCAGCTCCAAACCTCCACACTACAACAACGGGAGGACTTGGAGTCTCGACAGATGTAACGTACCTCAACCCCGGTACACAGAGGGTCTAATAGCATAAGGGCTCGGTTCTATAACTCGGCGAAAACAACCCTTCCTCGAGTTCGTGACCATGGCTATTCGGCTACAGTGGCCACGATGTTTTAATTAGATTACATTAAAAATTAAGACTTCATTCTCCCATGTATTGATAAATCTGGGCAAGATTCCAAGTCAACCCGTTGACGAGTTGTTGAGGTTTGAAAATGACGGTGCAAGCTCAGGTGTCCGTCCTTTGACCATAGTGTAAAATAACGTGGAACAACGCCAGTTACCCTGGAGTTTCTTCTAAGTGCGACGCGTGTTGATAACCAATCAATAAAAAACCTATTGATTGTTCATACATCTCTGATCTATCCGCTTATTACCTCAATTTATATGTAAGCTGTAGTAAAAAAAGGAATGAAATTCTTAAATTATTCAGAAATTTAAGAAAATAATTAGGCTACCTATAGCCTCGAGAGATTTAAAGTCTCCTTAAAAATGAATGATTCCACATACAATTTTTTTAAAAAAAAATGACTTTTGTTTCTTTTGTATTTAGTCGATTTATAAAAGCATGACATATTTTAATTTTGCTTCATTTCTCTGAAGTACAATTTTAATTTGTTTAAATACCTTTATAAAAACATCTTTAAAAATATTTAAGCAATCGTTAAAAAATTATTAAATTCATATACCTTCAATAATATATTGACTTAAAAATTCACAAATTAAAAAATAAAAAAACGCAATTTCACATGAAGTTCCTCTGATTAAGTTTTTCATATTTAACGATGTTAATGGTATTTATCAAATTATTCTCGCTTCTATTACTAAACCATTTTCCTGAGTTTTTGTTCTTTTGTACTTGCATATTCAAATATGGTTTCTAGGTATATATATAAATATGAAAACAAATATGTGTGTGTGTGTGTGTGTGTGTGTGTGTGTGTGTGTGTGTGTGTGTGTGTGTGTGTGTGTGTGTGTGTGTGTGTGTGTGTGTGTGTGTGTGTGTGTGTGTGTGTGTTGTGTGTTGTTGGTTTATAATAAAAATGCATGATTCTTTATTTTCCTACACGAAATCTTTTGGGTGTTAAAGGAATCTAAATTTTGATTGCTGACGATTTTGTTATAACGTGCATCAAACCCGGCTACACGGGTCTTCAATGACATCAAGGCTCAAATCCACGATTTTACGAAAAACTTCTAGCGACGAATCCACAACCTTAACCAATAAGCTACCACGGGTACGAGATGGCTGTGAAGATTTAGCATTCAAAGAGAGATGATAAAGTTCTATAGTGCTGGAAAGCTCTTTTACGATTGGTTGTCAAGAAGCGGAAAGAAGTGTGCCTATTGGTTGACCAAAAGGGAATTAAAAAAGAGGAGTGGAGTTTTGTTCGAATGGGCGTATTGACGATGTTACAGAATTTATAGATAAGAAATGGAATATTTAAGGAAATTTAGCTATTTCAGGAATTTAAAATGGGAAGAAAAAAAAAGAGGATCGAAGGAGATTGTAGGAATTAAGTATGATTCTTCTTGGTCTTTTCGAATTTGATCGTGAAGAATATAGTTTTTTAGGTCAATCATATTAATTTTGCTTGTGTCATTTAGGAAGCTTAAAACTTTTTTGGTAAGTATTTGGATGCATTTCCTGAAGATTGGGATTTAAGTGATCTTTATAATTTCGTTATTCTTGTTATACAACTAGGTTTTTTTTTTTTTTTTTAAATCTTTCTGAGGGGTGATATTGGGAGATTTCAAGTGCTTGGATATTTGATTTTGCCGCATACATCCGTACCGGAATAGCATATGAGAATAGATTAGTACAGAAGCAGTTTATTTTTTGGATTCATTTCAGAATTTCGATAAATTAGGGAATACATTTGACAGCTTAATTTCCGGAATTCCTCTTGCGTATGTAACAAAATTTTCAAGACACTGGCTTTTACCAATTAGGCTTACCACTTTTCCGTTGACTTCAGTATTAGAAAAATGCAGCTAATATTCTATTCCTTTCCAATATACAATTTTAAAGTTGAACGTGTAAAACCATAAATCCTGCATCCACAAATGCAATCCGTTCGCACCAATTCTCCGAGCGATTCTATTTTTGATACAGATTTTCATTCTGAGCTGTTTCGACCTTCGGGAGCGATACGTGTTTCCAGAAGCAAAAAATGCCGAAATCGATAGGAATTTGACATTCCGAGAGAATATATTCGGTCTGAGAAATGTCTCTTGTTTCTCTTCCTTCCCCTTTTGCGCCAGACGTAGGAAATGGTCAATCGGAAAACGTGATTTCTCAATCCAAACACGAAGCGAAGGATTCAGGTCAGATGCGTTGGATTTTTCATGTCACAATCTGGGTCGAAGCATATGTCAGAGGAATACGAAGCGAGAGATTTCCGATACACAGTGGCTCAAAAGTCACCGAAACATTTAAAATTTTCGAAAGAGTTTATACGCAGCAAATACTGTGAATGATTCTATAGTAAGATTGTGGCCGCAATAGCCTAGTAGTCACGGTCGCGACTTCGCGAGTCCTTGATTCGAATCATGATACCAATATGAACCCGTCGTGTAGTGGGCTGAAGCTCGTTAACTCTCTTGCGGCTCCAAATTCTACTATGGGGTGACGGGGAAGTTTGGAGAGAAAGGTTCCAGTTCTGGTGTGGGCCTCATCACTTTATCGATGTTCAAAATTACGAGATTTGACACAAATAGCCCTCGTGTTGCTTCTGAGTGTGATGTTAATAATAATAATAACCAATCAATCTAAGTTAATTTGAGTTTCTACGACCCATTGTAAATCCGAAGTATCCACATTGAGTGAATAATGCTACATTTTTACTTTTTAAAAAAAATTTCTTCTAAAACCATAAAACAAGTTTAAAACTTGATTTTGTAAAAAAAAAAGGGGGGGGCAAAAATCAACGGATTTATGTAACACAAACGTCCTTTAATTATCACTGTTCCATTTAATTACAACTGTTGAATTGTTATTTTTATGTATTATATTTCGGCGCTGGACGTTTTCTCCGAAATATCGAGGGATGTTATTCTACCCAATGCGCTGTGGAGGAGAAGAGAGTGAGTTGTTGACCTTGAATATCGCTGCTGTTTTAAACTCTGGACCAGTGGATTCGAAGAAAAGCTTGCCGGTCGCTTTTTGTCATGCCCTAACCAACTAGGCTGAAAAGACGTCTCATATGTCTAATTAGCAAGGCGTTTTAACTTCTAGCGCTGTTGTAGAAGAGAGTCGCTAAAATATCAACCCTATGTACAAAACAAATTTCATTAAAATCTGCCCAGTAGTTCTAGAGATAATCGACCAAATCGGAAAATTCTCTTAATTTTTAACACCATTGTAGTTTACCAAATTTATCTAATGTAAAATGTCAGTATGTGTAACATGAACATTATGATACAAATCACAAGGATTGATTAGTTTTATTAACGTTGCGCTAGAAGCAACATGAGGGCTGTTGATCACGGACCTCGTAATTTTGAAGAATTTCCTAACGTAATAAGGATGCATTTTTATTTTGGGCAAGTTGATCAACCCTAAGAATTTAGTTTTTGCTTCAGTATTAATCAGTTTCCCCGAATCCAGTTTTACAATAATTAATCCAAAATATTCCAGAGTACATAGAGAATTTTAGTCCATTACTTGTGCTGAATTCAAAAGAGATATCCGCTTTTAATTTAACATTTAAAAAAAATTGTAATAATTGGAAATAAATGCATTTACTTCAGTGATTTCAAAAGGCGTAATGTCCACTATTTTTAATGATTTATGATAAAATAACATTGCTCGAGAAAAGAACCCAGAAAAACTTTAAGCAAAACAAATTTCAGAGTTTTTTTTTTCCCCCTAAAATTGCATGGATAAAAAACACTTTTATTTAAGTTTATATATTATAATGTAGTCCTACAATAACTAAAATATTAGCTTCATCAATAGTTTATGTTCTAATTAAAATTAGAAATTCTTACTATTTCATCGAGCAATTCATGTTAAATATTAGTCATAATGATTGTTTTTGATAAAATTTTGCAATGATTGTCATTTTTTAAAAAAAAACTTGTAATAATTCATTGCAATTTCTTATTGAAAATTTGCAATGATGGTTTGTTTCTTATAAAAATTTGCAATAATTGCTTATAATTTTTCTATTAAAATTTTTTAACTAAAAATTACAAGCAATTATTACAAATTTGTAATAATTCTAACATTTTCCTTAAAATTTGTCATAATGGTTTGTATTAAAATCTATTTATAATACTATGCATTTATTTTAAAAGACAATATAAAACTAAATTCCATTTTTATTTGCATCCAGTTTTAGGAATAGCTTATTAATTCATGAACAAATTGCAAAAATAATTTTTTATGTCATAGAATTTAAACTAAGAAAAAGCTATTTATTTCCTTAACTCTGAAAAATGCAGTACCTTTCCTTCAAATAAGTAATTAGAATTGAAATAAAAACCAAAAAACATTCATTGTTTTAAATTAAAAGATAAACAGAGCGCGTGCGTAAATGAATCAAATATATTTTTTGTTCTCTACCGCGCATAATATTTCTTTTTTTTTTTTTTATTTTTTTTTTTTTAATATTTTTATTTTTAAATTAAAAAAAAGTTTCAAACAACCAATTTATAAAAATTAAGAGGATAACGTGTTATAGTTAACAGATA
>BMAW01077430.1:134517-181881 GCA_019974015.1 Nephila pilipes
TAAAAATAAAAAATTTAAACAACAATACATTTTATTCTGAGATAAATAATTTTTTTTAATTATATAATAAATCATATTTTTAAGAAAATATAATTGGTTTTTTAAAAAAATAACTTGACGATTTGGTCTGACTCTTTAAAATTAAAACATTTATGAAAAGCTCCAAATAATCCCTGAAGAATATTATAAAAGGTTCATTTTTTGCTCTGTTATTTTGAAGTAACATAATTAGTCAAAAAAATCATTCATTTTATCTTTTATCTGAATAAATTAAAATCTAAACAGACCTGTTAATTAAAAATCTTTACACAAAGTACAAATATAATTTGAAGTTAAAAGAAGAAGGGAGTTGTTTTATGTAAAAAGAGACATCCATGCATTATTTTTTTTTAAAAAAAAGATCTTTAATATTCTCTAAGTAAAAAAGTATTAAATTATTCATTTTAAAAGCTCTGTGCTAGAACGTTCTGCGCATTTGAATTCTTAATTATAAAAAATTTAGAACACGATGTTTATTCTGCGAAATCCCAAAAGGGTTTTTTTTATTGCCATCTTGCGTTATATTTATATAATAAAGAGTAGATTATTCTCAAAGTCAAGATATTTCTCAAAGTCAAGAAAATATCAAAAGATAAAACAACGGTGGGAAAATTACATTTACTTCAAATACAGGATTTTGAATTGCAAATTATGCGTCAAGTATCCCAAATTTTCCATGTATTTAAAGTAATAAAAAAGAATATAAATAATACAAAAGAATATAAAATGATGAAATTTTTTCCATTACATTTTCAGAGAAATGTAAGCTAAAATATGGTTTAAAACTTTCCTTTTTTCTTTTGTTCTGAAGAATATAATTTACAAAAACCAATAGAAGAGGAAATTTTAATCGATTGAGTTTTCTTTTTCTACGATGCTGAAAAATAGTCAAATTGTATTTTCAAAAATATTTCTTTTTTCCTTAAAAAAAAAAAAAAAAAAAAAAATGTTTTTTAAGAGAAAAATCTTTATTTCAAAGATACATTTCTTGACTATCATCTTACACATTTTTATTCCTTCCGGCAAAAAAAATACATTTTTTTTCGAAAGAATTCGAAGGAATTTTATTCGATAGCAAACAGACTATTCCGCCATTTTTGTAACTTCTGGTAGCAATCATTATTTCTCTTGAATGTGTTGAAGTGGCAACAGTCCTCAACGTAGAATGCAGCAGTAAAAGAAAATCGTGCTGTTGCCATGAGACGATTATTCGTATTTCATTACTCAAAAAGCAAAAATGGCGGATGTAAAGAATCTAGACTTTATTCGTGCAACCTGAAAAAGAACAAGATTAGACTGCACTACTTTTCAGAATGGAAACGTGATTTTGAAGCAGAGGTAAATTTCACGAGCTGGTTCAAACCAGAGTGGTTATAAATTCCTTTTCGTATGAAATTGATTTTTGAAAGGTTTAACTTCATATTAGCGACAGTTTATGAAAAAATATATTTCCCATGCATATCAAGAAAACAACTTATTATACTCATAGTTTTCTCTCGATAACCTGTAGATATTTTTAAGGTAGTAAATCAGATAAAAAAAAACATTATAAGAGCAAAAAATGGGGTAAAATTCGGTTTTTCAGAAATTAAGACATTTTTATGGATAAATGTAAATTATACTTAAAATAAATATGGAAGATTATTTTTCACACATTTTATCCGAAGACAGTATAATTTAAAGTTTATTGAAAACTGATGAAAGTAAATCTATGCTTAATTTCATTAGTGCAACAAGCAATCTATCGACTTTACACACATACACACACACACACACACACACATATATATATATATATAGTCTAGAGCAACTTTTTAAAACTCATGTTTTTTTTTATTTTGAAACCAAATTTTTGGAGCTTTTTACTTCGCTTTAATTTATTGTATACATGTTTTTTTTATATTATTTATTTTGTTAAACTTACTGAAATGGGGGGAATGTACTTCGGTTACATTTAAATTCCGTGAATAAAATTCTTAATATATTATGAATTAATAATATAAATGCCCTAAATATAAAAATGGAAAAAAAATATGAATACAGTATGTTTTTGAGATATTTATTTGAATATAACATTTAATTTTTTTTAACCTGAAGCAGAACCGTTAAGAACAATAAATTAAATGCTTTCTGGACAAGAAAAATAAAATCAGATCACAGTGTGAATAATATTTGACGTTTACATACATTCAAAATAATGATTCAATATTTCAATCTTAATCTTCAATCAGCACATTGACATATGAATGCCTCCATCAAAAAAATCGATACACATGAAACTATTTTGAAAAAATATTAAGTATTTTGTTGATCAAACAAATTTGTGATACAGTGAGTATTTTGTTAATCAAACAAATTTATAGTACAGTAATATAGATATTGAACTAAAGGGTTCATGAACCTTTTTCAAATCATTAATGACTTTTTCAGTCAAAATGAGAATATCTGTACAACTTTTGAATTGAAAGTAAATGAAACAATATAAGATTTAACAAGAATTTGTATGTATAATATTCCTATAAAAATTTATTTGTTTCAAAATTTTAAAATATATTTCGAAATATACTTATATCTTACTGAGAAATGAATTTTTTGTATTACGAAACTCATATTGGAAAGCGAGTGTATTAATATTCAACTAGGTACGACAGAAGCATTCACGAATAAAATTACGTGCAAATGTGGTAAAATCCTATTTTAGCCCACATTCTGATAACATAGTACAAAATAGCGCTTAATCGCCTATAAAGTTAATATAATAAGATATTTAATAAGATAGCCAGTTTGGCGCATCTATCGCGTTCTTTAGAGCCATTTCGTTTTACATCGTCAAGGAGTGGATCTAAATAGGATCCAATACATAGAAGATGCTATTCTGAGTGATATAAGTAACGCAACGATTCGAATTAAAAACGTGAAACACGAATCATTAAAAAACAGTTTGATCACGGTCAAACGTACAGGAAGAATGAGAAAGTTCAATTTTTTTGAATGATGTTTTATTATTTCACACTTAGAAACAACGCGAGAGCTACGGACGATTACGATACCTGGACCTCTTTTTATAAACTTCCATTGGGAAAACTTAAGACCTCGAAAGATTTAACATGAATTATCCAAACAACACAGTGGGTCTTTAGTGAGATCAAGGCTTGAATCCACGACTCCACGAAATCAACGTCAACCGCAAATTCTCGACCATGACCTCTAAGCGTTGACGGGCACTCAGAACGAGCTAAGTCTAGAAAGAATTCTAATAAATTCGCTCTAAGTAACGTGACACTATAAGATGGTTTCGTTGAGTCAGAAAAGGAGATTCAGAAAAAGAAGAGAATCTAAAATAAATCTGGTGAAACAAGTGTACCAATGAATTAGGATGATTAAGATAAAGAGCCAGGATTAATTATATATATCGACTAAGAACGAAAGTACTCCCTCTAATTCGGTCTCTGTTTCGACTTTGTTTTATTAACTGGTAAAGAACCTTATGGCATTTCGATAAAAGTTAAATTGATACGGTTTAATCAAGATGATATGTTGTGCTAAAAGCCTTTAACTAATATTCTACATGGTTATTTAAGTTAGAGTAGAGTCTAGACATATTGATTCGAGATTGCACCCGTAAACTCTGATAAATTTCTTAGCGATAAAAATCAAGGCCTTTCTTCTAATCAGATAGGATCAAAAGGAAAAGCAAAATAATAAGTTCCCCATTAGAAGAAGATGTACCTTTATCTAAGGCTCTTAATCTTTAGTAAGTAGATGGGAAATAAGCCCATCTTCTAGTTATTACTAGCATCGTTGTTGTTTAAGTTAAGTTGTTAAAGTGTCCAATTATAGGAAAGAAGGCCTTAAGATCAGTGTTAAATAAACAGCTGCAAATAATATGATTTGATTCAGAATTACTCGATAATTTTTCGTGCATTGAAGTTACTTATATCCTCTATTAAAGTCTACCTAGTTGAATAAAATAATACTGTGTTTGGGTAACTTTTTGTTGTGCGAGATTGTTGGCGCAATTTCCCAACCAATTTAATGAAAGTTAGCCCAATTCCGGTCGAATTTACACTAATTTTTTCGGCGGCCAAAAATCGATTATTCAATGCAAGAGAGAGACGAATCGGGCCTCGTATAGATGAATTTGACACCACATACATTCATCTGTATGAATTTGAGTGGTGGCATATGATTGATTCCCTGATGCTTTTTATTACGCCATTAGGTCGATCCCCTCAGTCATTCAACTTTTTAAGTACGCACACCGGTCTTCAGATAGAAAAAAAATTACAATGGTAATTAACTTTGAAATAGTCGAATCTCGCAACACTATGAAATTCTTCTATTTTATAAGTTTTCTATGAGTCCATAAACAGTGATCGATATTCAGTATTATCTTTTAATACTTGGAAAAGGTAATTGCCGTTCTATCAGAACCTATAACCCTGAATATTCTACGAATCCCAATATTTAATGTTATTACACTATTGCTTGTCCATTTTCATATGTAATGACATATGATGACCATTCACAAACTTTTTATGCCTATATTCCATACCTTTGAAAATATTCTATTGTAATCTTTTCTATTATAGAAAGGTCCAGATTTTTCTTACTTTTTCCAAACTGTTATGAGAAAGAACAGAGAAAAGGGGTGGCTAATGATAATAGTCTTTAGCACTCTTGTTTAAAACAATAGTGAATCTGACACCCATACATTCATCTGGATACATTTGTTCATCTGTATGAACCCGCTTTCCATCGTTGCAAAAAAAAAAAAAGAAAGAAAGAAAGAAACCTGCATCATTTGGTGATATTTTCTGATTTCTCGAAAAAAATTGACGTTACTTTACGCAAGTACAAATAACATTTATTTTCCAGTGAAAAAGGTCATGTCACTCCAAAAACTCTGGGGAAACATTAGAGAAATATTGAATGATTTTCAGCCATGTTGACGAGGTGTTGATACCTGCGCTGGCATTCCACTTTCCACAAACACACCAACATAATCTTTCTCGGAGCCACGACAGATTTAGAGTGCTGTCTACCCAACTATTCTTTAGAAATCCCAATGTTATTAATGGAAATAAACAATAAAATCGTTTGAATGCATCATTATATTCCCATCTATAATTTCAACCGAGAATTCCCAGAAAAATTCGAAGCATTTCGATACCTTTTTCCCCAAATTCAACAGAGATTCACAGTTTTCTCTCTAACTCAAGCAAACCCTATCTATATTTTTAATCTCATCTAATTTAAATGAAAGGGCACGCCGCTATGAACTCGTCTTGGGGAAAATACGGACCTTCCTTCCCCCCATTTACTTCCGAGATATTACCTCACATCTGCATGAGAACGAGTCCTCCCATTAATTCCCGTTTAGCGCGCCCTCCTCATACTAATCCCGATCCCTGAATCCTGAACTCATCATTAAACAAAGCGCACCAAACAAACGACTCGCCGAGGATCGTAGGCCCGCCTACCAGTTGCTCCAGCCTATGCTATCGATCCGCTAGAGAGAGATCATTAGCTTTCCTTAGTCGGAGTTTCTTGGGAGAGAAAACAATGATCGTGTTCCTCGTTAGGTCCCGGAGACTTCAATAAATTCATCGTTTTATGAGGTCTGTGAATGGGAGCCCCACAGCGAAATGGTTGAAAAGCCTGTTTGATGTTTTTCGATACTTCGCTATAGTGTCGCCCGGTTTTCTTGGAGTGGCATAAAATATGAATGCACTTGCAGAGCTTATTCGCAACTGTTTTTGCTGTTGCTGCGTCTGTATTTGGGAAAATATTTTTTGGAGATGGCAGAATGATAGCAAGTGTATCTTTGAAAAAATAAGAGTTTGGTGATATAACGTAAGAATCGAGGAGAAAATGCACAAGTACAATTGCAGCGTTTTAGAAATCCGGGAAAATATTTGCAGATATTTTTTCCCGTAAAAAGATTGACATAAGAATTTGGAACTATGATAACCTGATTATAAAGAAGCACTCTTGTTGCGATCCTTTTTTTTTCCTTTCATCTTTTTTACAAGCTATATTCCAATAACGTCACAAGGACTACAGCATTTTTTTAGTTTTCCAGTAGCATGACAAGGACAGCATGAATTACTTTAGGTTTTAAATTGATTGATAAGAAAAATTAACTGTTGGTCCAGAAATATATCAGGCATCTGTCTGTGACTCGCAATTAAAACGATTTAATAATTTAATATGGTTTTCAGAGTTTCAATTACTTCATTTTGTTTTCCAAGCGTCAAGAAATTATTTTAGAATCCTGCGTTTCCGAATGGAATTCGAGAGGGAACATGCAGGTAATTTTTACAGAAAGTTGCTATTATGGCGTATCACACTGCAACATCAGAAGCAATATCAAAGAATCGATCTGTTGGACTATAATCGGGGCTCGCATGTTCCATTCGACGTCATTTGAAGCAAATTGGAAAATCCGCAAAGTTAAGGTATTCATTAGTGCAATTTTCTCTGTCTTAAAATCATAGGTTTGCATAAGCAATGGTACACTGAACTGAGAACATGGACAACCGAATGGCATAAAATCTTCTTTACGATTGAATCTTGGTTCTGCCTGCAACAATTCAATGGTCGGATTAGAGTCTGGAGACACCTTAGAAAGATGTTGTTATCTGTTGCCTTATGCATTGTGTATGCTACTGTCTGGCATCCGGTATTACGGCTTGGGTTGGTATTGGATTTTACTCCTACACCCCTTAGTACGCATTGTCGGTACTATGACCAACCAACGCTATATCCCTGCTAATTTGGAGCCTGTTGTCTTCCCTTACTTTTAGAGCTTTCGTGTGGCTAAATTCTAACAGGATAATGAATAACTACACATAGCCTGGAATATTCAAGACTTCTCACCTACCATAATGCATTTTTACATTAACCTTCCTATTCTCTCGATCTTCGTTTGAATACGTCTGGTAGATGATAAGAGGAGGACTAGCCCTGTAAACATCGCCCACTGCTACACCAGATCAACTTTGGCACTGTGTGGAGATATCATGGGCTGCCATACCCCATCAAGACATCCGAAGCCTCTTTCGTTTGATGACGAAACGTGTAGCAGCAGTTATTTCTAGCTGTGGCGGGATCATTTATTTCCAAATTCATCGTCTTCCTAACTTCGCGGAATGCAGTATTTTCAATCGTTCCACTTCTGCACTACATGCTATCTCTTTAACCGTTTGAGTGCCTCAGGGTCTTTGATGTTTTCCAATCGAAAATTGTCATGTGGCGTAATATCACTTTTCTTATTCCTTGTCTAAGAATACCGAGGAGCACTACTATGTTATTTTCTGTTCAAATTCTTTAAGTCTTAATTCTTTCAGTTTAGTACTGTTTCGACATCATTCTGAGCTAAGTAGTGACATCAGCGTGTTTAAATCATATAAAAATGTAAATTAAATGTTTATTACATAGATAAAAAGTATATGCAGTAATATTTTCGCTTTAATCTATAGTATAAATTTACTGTAAATTGACACGTCGACAGAATTGGAGCGTTCTGCAATTCTCTTTTTCGCAGCCAAGAGCACTGGCACTTTTCGAACAGAACAGAAGACGCGCAAAATCATTGTTTGACACTCAAACGGTTAATAAATTTACTTTGATATCGTTTTTCTTTCTTGGTGTTGCGTTCTTTATAACCGGAAATGTACTAACACCATTATGCAAGGGTAAAAGTAATATTAAAACCACCGTTTTCAATTCATTTGAAGTGTTTTACAATATTCCTAACAATTTTGTTACCATGTCAACTAACATGGAATCTCACATGAATCCGTGGACCATTGTTTCCTATAATTTCTCCCAAAGTTTCATTCAAGCATTGTTTCATTTTAAACTTTTATAAACGAAAGAACATTGGTACTTAATGAACTTTATTGTATGTTCCACATACTTTGTTCACACTAAAGATCTGCCTTGTAGCGGGGATAATGTACGTTACATCTGCCGAGGTCTCAAATCCTTCGATTAGCGTAGTGTGGAAGCTTGAATATAAAAGTACCAGCTCAAATATCGTCGTCGTCATTTTACCGAGGTTCAAAATTACGAGGTCCGTCTCCAATAGTCCTCGTGGTACTTCTCAGTGTGACGTTAATAAACAATCACATATACGTTGAAAGAAATTCCAATGAATCATTACTACCTACTTAATAATTAATCATTATTACTCTACGATATGAATTCCAATTCTTTGGTAGGTTAATACAATCTTATAGAGAGAATAAAATCGTTTGGGCTCTTTTGCAATAACTGTTAAGATAACTGAAATTTGATTTAAGAAACAGAGTATAAAATTCAGATTCCCTGGTTCGAATTCTGTCTTACAGTAGTGGTTTGATATACTTACGAGAGAAAAAAGGTTGGCTGTTTCTTTCAAAGAATAATCCACAACAAAGAATTTTCCTACAATTTTAGAATATGTTTTACTTTAAAAGTGCTCAAGTAAAAAGAAAAATATTTATATATATATATATATATATATATATATATATATATATATATATATATATATATATATATATATATATATATATATATATATATATATATTGTCAAAGAAAAACATATCATAAAAATAAAAATTAAGAACGGAAAGTGTTCTTCTTTAAGAAATAAGTTTTAACTTGTAGGCGAAAAAAAATTGTCGAACATATTAACCTGAGTGACAGACGTTAGATATCTTGGGAAAATATAAGCAGCTTAGTAAATATTTTGAAAATGATTTTTCGGTGCTTATTTACTTACTTATATAAGCGTATATCCTGTATATTAAATAACATCTTCTAAAAATAAATTCTGAAAAATTTTATTCTGAATTTGGAAAAAAAAAACTTCATTGTCAGTACATTTTCCCAGCAAAAAAATTATGTAAAACTTTTCTGTACTTTGAAGCCTTCGGAGGTACTCCTATAACCTTATATAGTGAGCGATAGTATTTAAATTTTTGATAGAATAAAATAATTTTGTTTGGCGTATTAAATTCTATAAGAAAACATTTTTTACAAATATCTCTTTTGGGCTATCAACAACAGCTCTATTTGAAAAAGGATGATTAGAGAGAGAGAGGGGGAAAGGCAGACATACAGAGAAAATGATAGATGGATGCATAGAGAATGATAGAGAGAAACAGTCAGAGAGACAGACAAAAAGAGATAGACTGATGATGATTTATTGTAATTGCTTATTAAAAAACGTTGCACTGAGAGGTGACACGAGAGCTATTGGCAACGGATCTCGTCGTTTTGAACCACAGTCAAGTGACGAGTACGACACCTGAATTGGAAACTCCATCTCCAAACATCCACATCACACCCACAAGAGGACTTGGGATCTCGACTATACTCTTAACGTGCATCAACCCCACAACATGGCAAGTCTAGTTACATATGTGCTCGAATCCGAAAGTTAGTGGAAATCAATCAGGTCGCGAGTTTGTGATCATGACCACTAAGCTACAGCGGACCAGAAAGAGACAGAGACAAAGAGACTGAATGAAAGAGACAGATATAAAGACGGCAGGGAGAGACACAGAGAGAGGGAGGGAGGGACATATACAGAGAAGGGATAATAATTTTAATGGCGCCAAATGTGGCTGTGCTGCGCCAAACAAAATAAGTGAGTACAAAGCTAGTTAAGTGCAAAGCTATGACTTGGACGTGTGCAAAAATTGAAAAAGAAAATGAAAAGTGGCTGACTAGAGGAAGAGTTGAAAATAGAGAAGGATCGCTAGGGTATCCCGGGGGCACACACAGAGTTACAAACAACTAAAGAGAGAGAGAAAGGAAATTTTCGCATAACGCTTCAAAAAAATAAAATATCCTATTCAGAAATATGAATTCAATTTTTACTTTCGAAGCACCACTTCATGTGGTTGCTGGAAATGAAGGGAGAAAAGCGTATCTGATATAAACTTAAGAAAAATTTGAATGATAATTGCTTCAACAAAAAGAAAAAAAATGCTGAAAATATCTGTTGCTGATCACTGTCTACGAATACATTTCGCATGTCTGCGATTGTTCGAAGCAGGATTTACTATCTATCCCAGACATTTATGTAAGGACTTTAAAAAGTTTTTGAGTTTAGCATCGGAGAACAATTTGATGAGATTCGGAAGGAAAAGAAAGCTTATTTTCTCTAAGATTGCAGTTCATTCAACCAACACAGTAAAACTGTTGCAAACTTTTTCAGAAAAGTAATATAGAAGAAATAGCTTCGAAACTTTATCGCGTTTTTCAAAGAGCCCTAAAGCAAATTCAGTTTAGAATGTTTGAAGCGTGTTGAAGGAAAAATGTCTATCAAGGCTGCTGTGGAAAAAGTAGCACTGTGAATAAACGTTGAAATGTTTTCACGGCGAGAGAGAAATCTTTTTTTTTAAAAAAACACATTCCTTGTTTAGTTTATTAAGTTTCCCAGCCATTTTTGTTTCAAAGGTTTTTTAAGTATTCCGCACATCAGTTTAAATGATTTTTTTCATATCACGGTATTTTGTAAATGAATAGTTTAGTATAATATACTTCAATATCCTTTGCTATTCATAAGCAAATTTGGAATGGTAATCTGTTAACTGAATGTGTGTTTTTGGGCTGCCAATTTCTAATAGCTCAAAGCTCCGTTAAACACAGACAATACACTAGATAGCTTTTTTTTTTAATCACGTTCATATGATGCGGTCGACATATGAGTTGGCACTATACTATCCCGATTAAAGCCATGCGAAAGTAAAAAAAAATGAAACTCAATGGAAAATATTATCATCAAATAAAATAGAATTACAGAGCAAATAATTCGAAATAAAAACCAACGTTTTTATATGGTGGCAAAGTTTATTAAAAAAATTATTAAAATATTAGTTAAAACTGGTCGCAAATATCTAAATATTGCATTGTTAGGCAAATAAGAACGGTTTCCAAAATTTCAGAGCTCTAGCATGATGGGAAGTTGGTTAAATTAACAATAGACAATTTGATGGCACACTAATACACATACATACAGACACACACCAAGTGAAATACATAACAACGTTAAAACTAACTAAAATTAATTAATCCGGTAAATTAAATGGTTGGAATACAGTTTAGTCAAACCACTCTTGGAGACAGGAATTATTTGGCGGTATTTTGCTAAATGTTGCTAAATTGGTCCGCGAAGCGGACTTAACATTCAGCCAAAAAAAAAAAAAAATCGCCAAATTTGGCAATTATTCAAATTGCGCCAAGTGATTGGGCTAAACTGCATTATTTAAAAAAATATGAGTTAAAACTTGTCGCAAACGTCTAAATATTGCATTGTTAGGCGAATTCGAACGATTCCCAAAATTTCAAAGCTCTAGCTTGATGGGAAGTTGGTTAAATTAACGATCGAAAATTTGATGACACACACACACACACCAAGTGAAATTCAGAAAAACGTTGTAAAATATGGTACAGCCGTGGATTTGAAGGCTTCCATCCTATGTGTGGACAAGCATTAAATGGTTACTCGTGGAGCTAAGATAAGAAAAAGAGTTTATATGAGAGATTTATTATTTTTTTAGTAAAAAACTGCGATAGTTATGATAAAAATGCAAATTAATGAAATAGGATGTGGATACACTAAGCTTCAGTTTAGGAAATTCGTTGATTTTACTGCTGCTAGGGCTATATTTGGATAAAATGTCCCAAACACTTGTTAATTTATTAGTAACCCTTGTGTGATTTGTAAATAATTGTTACTTGCACGTGTGTGTGCGTGTGATATAGACGTTGTGTTTGTTTCAATTCAATATAGTGCACCGAAAGGGAAAAAATAATGAAGGTTTCAGTGAAACTTTTTTCCCTAGTTTTTGATCATATTTTATACCTGTATTAATTAATTATTTGTTTGAAATTTTCAAAAAGTCAAAATATTTTGAAAAATTAGAGGAAAAAAAAAGTAATTTTCCAGAAATCTTTAATTCTTTGCTCTTACTTATACATTTTATTGCGTACAATTTGCCTGGATGTGAGGAAGAAAATAGAAACTCCTAGAGTTAATAATACTCTCCCGAATTCGAAATGGCCAGCCAGAAGGTAGACTTAAATAAAGATTTGATTGAAACCCAAAAACATTGAAATGGCCGCCTCGTATGATAACTTACAAGAAACTACGACATGAATCTGATCAGAAATCTGTTATTGTATTTTACTTCCAGCTCTAAGCGAAACCGCTCCATAAATGGAGGCCATTTTGTTGCAGAAAGTTAAATCTTCATCATGAGATATATATAAATTTCACTCAAATGTATATGTTAATAACTTTTGTTTAGCGTTGAGTGATTGTTTATTAACGTATCACTAAGAAGCAACACGAGGACTATTGGTGATGGACCTCGTCATTCTGAGGCACGATCAAGTGACGAAGACGGTATCTGGGTAGGCACCCAAGTGTCGAACTTACAAACCCTCCCAGAGAGGGAAGAATAAGGCAATAAATTTAATTTGCATCTGTCTCCAAACGGACTTTAGTGGAAATAGTATCCGAACATTCGAATCCATTGAAACATCACTGGCCGTGAGCTATATCATGGCGATCGATTGATTGATTGATTTTATTAACATTGAACTAGAAGCAACAAGGGGCTATTGGCGATATAATCGTAATTTTAAAACTCGGTTAAGTGGCGAGCACGACTCTTAAGCTGGCATCTATCTCTCTTAACTTCCACACCACGCCAACAGGAGAAGTACGTATATCAAAACGATTATACAACTCTGGTCACAGCAAACCTTACAGTAAGTGACTAAATGTCGCCAGAGATTAAAAAAAAACATGAAGCTTACGAAACATAAAATTAATGAGATTTGAACATTGTAATTGAACACTGGAAGAATTTTCAGTCATTTTGCCAAATATTTCTGGTATGAAACTGGTGAAATATTTATGAAAATAATTGAACTTTTATTGCGAATATAATACAATATTTCATTAAAGATGAGTGGAAAAAGTTAATCTGAAAACTATTTGCGATCGTATTTCTCCACTCTTTTAACCTTCCACAAGAAGGCAACACGAGGACTTCGATTCCTGACAGATTTAACGTGCCGCTGTCCCGTTTTTAAGACGAGCTTTAATGGAATCATAGATATTACCAGCGAATCGATTGAAACAACATCGGCCGCGAACTCGTGACCATGACAATTTGACACCCATAACTGCTAATTTTGGTACGAATAAATACATAGCGATGATATATCGATAAGACTTAGAAATTCCAAGAGTCGTTCGATAAGATCTTAGAAATTCCAAGAGATGGTGCTAGTAGTATCGAACATTGTTTTTAGTAAGCCTCCTGATTCACTAGACAACTGCCAAAGTCTCAGTCACTCGTATTCCTGATCATGAAGCCTTTCGCACCTCAAAATTTTTCATCATAACTTGTTCGGCCAATGAGGCTATCTTCGCCTTTTTTGAAAAAGATTCACCGAACGCAATCCAATGTTTCGATTTTTCTTGATTTCCGTTGCATACTAATGAATCCATTTATCATCAACGGTGTCAACTCGGTGTAAAATGCCGTCAACATCTCTACGCAGTAGCAGTCAAATTATGATTTGGCAGCAAATGACCACCAAATCAAAACTAACTTATGAGTCATTGGTCAAATTTATTTTGGCTCCGTTCAACAGACACAGCACTTAGCGGAAATGACAATTTACCATAATGATGCCATATATCTTCAAATACAAGTACTTTTTTAACCTCGTACGGGATATTGAGTTTTTTTTTTTTTTTTTTTTTCTCTCTTTCATGAATAAAAAATGTTTTAATGTATGCAACTATTTTACTTTTTTTTTTCTTTCTTCAATGACATCTGGGACATTTTTATATGTCGAAATTTTAAAATGGTAACATTCAAATTCAGTTTTAAGGATCCCGTTTACAGGCCTATTTGAACTCGTGAACGTAATTTTAATCCAATGAAATTTCTTCTACCGTCCTCTAATCTTTACTATGTTATCTATTTGAATGCAAAAAAAGTGTATTCGAAAGAATAAAAGATGACGTTTTTCTGCCTCAATTTTTGAAAATGTTTTAAAATATTTTTTAATGACCGATGAGTGACTGTGATTGTTTATTAGCTTCTCACTGAGAAGCAACACTAGGGGCATTGACGATGGACCTGGAAATTTTGAACTTCGGTCGAATAACGAGGACGTCACCGAAATGACATCTCCATACATGACAGATTTAACGTACATCATCCCCTCTACACAGCGGGTCTTTAGTAACGTGAAGGCTCGAGACCACGCCGGCTGCAAGTCCGCAACCATGACCACTAGGCTACCGCGGCCTCCTACAAGAACTGAAAAACCTGCAAACGAATCATTAAAATAGGAGTAAAACTATTTTAAAAATCGGAAGAAAAATGTAATATCGCAGGAACCTTTTTTTTTTTTTTTTTTTGGTTACGTGTTTATTTGTATTCAAAGAGATAAAGATTCCAAAGGATTAACATTGCATCACGAAATCCAAATGTTTGGCAGACAGGAGTCTCAAGTAACCTCGTACCAGGCATCTCTATACGTGTAGTAAGGAATAAATTCCTGACATTAAGCAATTGTTTTAAATGGAACTAAGTATGCTCTCTAGGCTGCTCTTGTAGGCAAACTACTTCAACTCTACATGGTTCTAAAAATTATATCTGTAACAAATAACAAATTCCAGTTAAGAAAATATCCAAAACATTATAAAGCACCATAAAAAGGAGGTAAATTATGGATGAATTATTATCTTACAAGAAAAGTTCAAGTTGGTTAAATCTCTCATTTTTGTTCTTAACCAGAAGTTCTGACGTCATTACTGACGTAACACTTTTGCATTCGCACAGTACTTTTAACAATTATTCTCTTTAGAACTCCATTTATCATGTCGTTTATGAATGCATCCGATATTTTTCAATCTTTCTAGCATTGTTATGATGCCACATCCATTCTCGCTCAAGTGATAACTTCTTTAGAAACTTCATTTATCAATTTCCTTTCTCGGGCATTTTTCATTCCTCCCGACTTCACGATATAGCGTCGTCTTGTGTTGCTTCTTTAAACTTGTGCTGAATAATAATGTATTTAATAAATCCGTCAGAAGATATCTCAATTTGTTCTAGTTTTCTAGACTTTTTTTGTTTCTTCATTTGTTCCAGTTTTCGAAAATACATTTCTATAAACGAATATCAAAGTTTGTTTCATGTTGATTGATGTTAAAATGTGCCATTAGTTGAGTTCTTTAAATTTAGAAGAACTCCGTCTGATGAAGTGAAATTTATGAGCAATTTGTTGAGTAAAATCAAAGTTATATGACGTATTGTACCATTTATACAGATTGAGAAAGGCAACAATCGAATTCTTTCGGGCATTCAAGTCTCTTTTTATCTGATGCCTAAAAGATGATCTTTTCGTGAAAAGCTTTTGAAATCCAAAAAAATATCAATAGGAAATAGTTGTTCTAAATTCGATACAACTATTTTTATTAAACAAATGAAGAAAAAAAATGTAATATAAAATAAAAATAATTTGTAAAAGAAATTAAGCAAATATGAATTGTGAGAAATAATTCTAAATTCCATAAAAAGAATTTCATCAAGCAGTTAAAGTAAAATTCGAATACAAACTAAGCGAATACGAATTGCAACAATATATTTCTAAATTCTATAAAATAATCTTAATCGATCAATCAAAGTAATATTCGAATAAAAGCATAAGAATTTAAGTTTGGAAAAATAGTTCTAAACTCTATAAAATTATTCTGATTTATTAATTCAAATTAAATTGAATGTTAAATTTAATATAATCCTCTATATGGATAATTAAAAGACCTAGTGTAGAAGTATGAAGAGGAATTGCAGGTCATATTACATATATGCAATTTGATTAATAATCAGAACTAAGGTTTCCCTTGCCAGTTTCCCTTGTTATTATAATTAAATTAATTAGAATTGTGGGGTAATTGAAATACATGTAAAAAGGAGTTTTTGAAATTAGTCTAGGTTTTAAAAATTCCTATCATTAGCGAAAAGAAATCTTAGTTGTGCAAGAAAATTTGCTTTTTTGAAAGAATTTATGAAAAATTGTGCAATTATAAATTAAATTTGAGTTATTAATTATAACTCACATTAATTAAAAGTATTTTCTTCCAGTAATGGAAATTTTTAGTTCGCTTTTAAAAACGCAAAACTTTTATAAAAGGTTTTTTTTTATTTCTTTTACTTTCATGTATTAATGATTCGCATTATTGAAACAACCTAAAAAGGAATCAATTAGTCAAATCTATTGTTCACTTTGAAAAAGAATTAGAAGAAAATTCTTTTAATTCTTACATTTAACCAGACGATTTCTAAAGATTCTCCGCATTATCACGACAAAAATCTTTCTTTCTTCTTACCATAAAACTTAAATTAAAAGCTATTAAGTTTTCAGATTATAAAGTTAAGAATACAAAAGAAAATATCTAGCTAAGAATTTCTCGTGAAACAAAGAAAATAGTCAAATATTTCAACCATGTTCTTTCTCCCTTTCATACTTTTAACTTGAGAATTTGCTTAGAAACATCCTCTTCTTAATGGAAATACTTTATTTGCTGAGCAAAGATTTTAATTTTTATGTCATTATTTTCTCTCGATCTCCTATTAGCTTTTAACACTTATGACGTAGATTTTTAAGAACACTGTTGTTTACTTATTAGAAAGCTATTTCAGCATTTATATCGTTTCGTACAGATTCTTTTCAAAATTTCATTTTGTTTTAAATAGAAATATATTTCAAAGGGAAGCACCTGCTTCGAAATTTGTAAAAATTCATACTTGTTTAATTATAATTAGAAGTAATTAAAAATGCTGTAAGTCAAGTTACTTGGTTAAACTTATTTTTAATGAGTGAATCATTTATTTAAATTGTCATTTACAATGAATACGAGGAACTAATTTAATATTTATTGATACAAATTATTAAAATTTCATATTTTATAAAGTATAGAATTGTTTTTGTTCGAATTTTAACTCTTCAATGGTATAGTTAGACTATAATTCGCAATACTTTGTGTGTGTGCGTGTGTGCGTGCGTTCTATAGGAAATATCAAATTCCCTAACTAGATATTTTTGTAAAATATATAATTTAATAATGTTATAATTTATTGTTGAAAATAACCCTTAAACTATATATTTTCTATTTTTCTGTATAGAATATCATATATTATTTTTTGTATGAAAATCATCGATATTCACACATTAATAATATTTTTATTACTTAAAATGATAGAATAGTAAAATAGTAAATTATATATTTAACTTTTAATTCTGATTGTAGAATAATTCAATTCAGACATAATGAAACAAGAGAAATGTATTTAGTAAGGGCTCTTTAATCTGGAACATTCGAGACCATCGCCATGCCGGATTATCGAGCATCGATATAGGATACCAAAAAAAATCGCTTTAAATAAAAATTTTAATTATTAAAACATATATTTAATATGTGTGTTAATACTCATTCTTAACCTGTGTATACAATGTAAATATCCGTCAAAGTACTTAGTTATGTTCGACTACAAGATTAAATTCGAACATTCATCATAGATTTCATTGAATATTCTTGTATTAATAAGAATTTGATTGTTTTTATTAACGGCGCACTAGAAACAACACGAGGGCTATTGGTGGCGGACCTCATAATTTTGAGCCTCAGTCAAGTAACGAGGACGACACCTAAATCTGGTACCTACCTCTCCTTCCACACTACGTCAACAAGAGAACTTTGAGCCTGGAACATATTTCATGTGCATCAGTTCCAGCTACATTGTGGGTCTTTTGTGGCCTCAAGGTTCGAACCCACGTCTCGACAAAAATCGCCGGCCGCGAGTCTACGACTATGGCCCCTAGGCTACCTCGGCCACGTATTGATAATTAACACTGCACAAAAGGAGATGATTATGTTACAATTATATTTAAAACAAGCTACTATTCGTCCATAAATGAGCCAATTTGAATTAAATTTAAATATGTTGTTAAATAAAGATTGCTGGAAAAAAATGGCGAAATACAAATTAGTGGTGTTGTTATCTGAATGAATCATCTTTGAGGGGCAGAAAAACACATGTCGGAGGAGAAGGCATAGACATGGCTGTAAAATGGAAATAGGAAATCTGAGATAGCCAATTCGTTACAATGACATAGGGACATCATTTGCCCTAATAAATGCGATGGTGGACCATTGGGAGACGAGAGACAGGTCAGATAACCAGTCCTTCTGTGGTCCAGACTTTGCAGAAATTTCAAGCCACTGATTTGGAATCCTGAAGACTCATCCATAGATGACTAGGCGCTACGACAGATGACCGAAATTTGCGATTATGTGCCTCAAAGGAATAGAATTGCCACCCAAACTCAAGTTAGAGCCTCCCTTACTGGAGTCATCAGGAGATAAGTGTCAAATTGCGAAGCAGGCTTCAAAGTGGCATCACGCGTGATGACCAGCCATTCATGGTCCGCTCATCTCGCGTTAAAGGAGGGAACGTTTGAGATAAACACATCAACATATCTACTGGATGGCATGTCAATGGAAGCCTGTTCTTTTAACGAAAGAGTCCAGGTTCGGCGTCTAAAATGATAGTAGACGTTGTTTGATTAGGAGAGAACAAGGAACATGTTATCATCCATCAATCATATGTGAAAGCGATTCCTGCAGAGGAGATAGTGTCTGCAATTGGGATGGTATCTCTTTGGTTGACGCACAGACCTCCGTGTCTTCCCTCGTGGAACAGTGAATGTTCACATTTACTTAAATGATATCCTTGATGCTTATGTGCGCTCTTATGCTATTGCAAAAGGTAATGATTTCTTATTACAGGACGACAACGTTAAATTGCACAGGGCACGCATCGTGGAAGATTATTTTCAGCTCCAAGCAATTCAGCGCAGGTTTCAGAGATTCTCACACACACAATTCAGAGATCAATCACAGGACTGGAATGCCCTCGAATGTTTTAAGAAGACGGTTGCTGCTCTCAATTCTTCTCCTCCCACCCTTGGCACGCTTACAAATGCTTCTCAAAAGCAATGGCTCTTCTTTCACAGCAAACTCATAACTCACTTAACTCACGGTGTCATACATTGCTTCTAGGAGTGATCATACTCCATAATGAAGACACTTTTTCTGTACCAAACTGACACATTTAATTTGTTAGTTTTATTCATGTAATAATTTCTGAAACAACATAATTGTCTGGTAATTTATTCTCATGTTATTTTATGCTTTTCTATGCGCTGAATACTGCGGCTCATTTTCATCACATTATAGAAGTAACTTTTTGGGCAATAGTTACTTTCGTGATTTTTCCGTAATTTATTGAAATCGGTGTTTGTGCTAAAAATAATTCAATCACATAAATTCAGCAGAATTGGTAAGCTGTGTTGTGTGAATACCAAGTAGAACAACGAATTACCGTATTAATATTTTACCTTCGAGTTTGCCCTTTGAAATCTCGACCCCATTATGACACAAATTTCCTAAAAAATATTTGTAAATGCATAATGCTCATTTAAAATCACTCATAGTTATTTTTTCATCTTTTTTTTCATGATTAAATTACAATTTTAAATTTTTATGTATATGAGACTATCTCTTTATTATATGACCAAATCTATTTGATATTCATGATTGTACCTAGTATTATGTCCCTCACCAAAAGAGAGCCAAAAACTCACCAAATGAGTGATAATCACACCAAGTAGCGGTTGTGGACGATAGGTATTCATAAAACCTTTTTTTCTTATTATGTGTGAAAAACAAGATTTTGAGGGGAGTTCAAGACAAATACAGATGTATTCAAGAATGTGGGAGGAAAACTAATAAAATGTTAGAAACAATAAAAAATTGTTAGAGTAAACATCTAATTACCTTTAATATTGGGAGATGAATGGGAGCTCACTTGCTCTTTCAAATTAACTGAAACAAACTTTTAAGTTCCAAAAAATGCGACAAACTACCGCAAAACATTTTCTGTTTTAGCCTGTATGAATTCTTCATCTCGTGTTTCAGTGCAAATGGCATACAGAAGAAAATACAGTTATCAAACTAAGGAGCAACAGAGCATTCTGTACTGATTTTTCCAGATCAAAAACAGATTAAAATAGACCTAGTGCTTAACACACTGTAGGGGATATAAAATTTGAAACTATTTTGCATACACGAGACTTTTATGTTGTTATGACAAAGGTTCAACTTCTATATAGCAGTGAATGAAAGTAGTGGTTTAATGACTCGCGAATCAAATGTGGCTATTCTACGCCAAACAAGGCTTAACTGTGATCTAGACGTTTGAAAAAATTGAAAAAAGATAAAAACTGGTTGACAAGAAGGAAGGTCTAAATTACAGAAGGGTCGGTGGGGTATACGAGGATGGGGGGAGGGCATCACCTTTTTTACAAAGACAATAAACTCTAGGGGAAAGAAGATCATTAGGATGTTTCGGGTGAGTGATGCCCATACCTGCTTGTAGAAAGTAAGCCACTGAGGCAGTATCGGATCTTTGTTTCAGTAATATCAAATTGGATTTCACACACGCACAAGTAATTCCTGCTCGGAATTTCTTTTTTCCTCGCTAACTTAGGCATAAAGCATATATCCGCTTTTCATAACTACCTCATAACACTTCTTTAATCTAATTCGCATAGATTGCGTTTCATTGGATTGTATCAAGATTATTATTTTCCGTAATATAATTTGCAGAATCCCCAAGATATCTACTAGTATAATAGACGAACACGAATAGTCTATCATTATAATACGATATAATGTGTTTGGCAAGAATTAAATTATGTATACATGTCTTTAGTGTAACGAGAAGAGAACATGTAGAAAGGCTGTAACTGTTTGAAAATGAGAAATTGCAAAGTTTCTCTTTTTATTAGGTATTATTCATTTACATGCTTGTAATACTGTTTGAAACATAGTAAATTTAAACCGATATGGATTATTTTATAACATACCAGCATTTTTTTCATTTTTATATAACATGTCATCTCTTTTATTTGTATTTATTCTGAGCCACTTGTTACGTTTGTAGTGCTGCCCTTATTAAACTTAATTAAACCTGATAGATCCCACACCCATAAAAGCTTATAAAATAGCTTGGCTTACAGCGTATCTTCGACTCGTTTTACTTTTAGAAAACTTCCTATCAGAACTTTCGGATCCAATGTTCAGAAAAGAGAAGAGGTCATATTAGTCTTCATGAATAATTAATCTTAATTTGTCAGCGAGATAATACAGGCAGCTTAATGTTCCGTAATCGCTCAATTTGTAAGCGAGGCAATTATTAAATCTACTCCCTGCTAATGACGTAATAAAATACGCTCATTATTATATCAATCACTTTAAGGAAATATTGATGTATTCTTCACTCATATCAATGGAAAAGCTACAGCAACGAAAATGATTTACTGAACATCCAACAGACACTTTATAATACTTGACGTCCTGGGTGATCTTTATTTAATAATGCATCATATGCATTTTGATTTAGAACATTCAATTCATTCTGGTAGAATTCTGATAGCCGCAGTAGCCTAGAGGTCATGGTCACGGATGGCTGGGGTTGTTTTCGTTGCATCATGTGTTCGAGTCCTGATGCCACTAAAGACCCGCAGAATAACGGGTCTGATACTCGTTAAATCTGGTCGAAGTATGAAAGTTTGGAGAAGGTGGTGCTAGCTCAAGTGCTCTTCTCGTCACTTGATCGAAACTCAAAATTATGAAGTCTGTCACCAATAGCCCACATGTTGCTTCCAATTGCGACGTTTGTTGACGTAGAGATGTTCAAAATTCTGTTTAAGACTAAAGGTATCCTTATATTTCTTTTACGCCTTAACGCTTGAAGTTGATAGTTATAACAAAATCAGTAACCTCTCTTTTTATCTGGCATTCGATGGTTCGGCACATTCAGTAATCCGGTATCCATCAAGAGGTTTTCGAGTCCATTCGAGAGTTTGTTGATTTTAACTGCCAGATTGGGACACAACGCTGCTCCCATTTTCTCTTAGTGTTTATCATTACTGTCAGTTTTCCTTTCAGTATTGTATTTCGTGCCTTATAGAAGGCTGCATATCCCATTTGCACAATAGAGAAACTGTGTGCAATCAATGTACTGTTCTGTAAAAGGATCTCGATGCCAAGAACGTGTTCTTCAAATGTTAATAACTTCTAAGAGGCTTATCTTCCATAGATAAGTACAGGAATCATGACTCTAAGATACCCTAGTGACCGTTTTCTTTTCCTTGGAACTTAATGTATTTGGTAAACACGAGTGATGCGCCCCTGGGATACCTTAGTAATCATTTGCTATTTTCAACTGTTCTTCCTGTCAACCAGTTTTAACTTTTTCTTCTTCAAATTTTCCGTTTCGCCTAGACCATAGATACCCATGATTTGATGCAGCATAATCAGGAACTTTCTTTCACTAACTCAAGTGTTAATAAAGCTAATCAGCGTAATCAGGCCACTGCAATAGCTCGTCACAACATGTTTTAACTCTTCTTGTAATGTATTGATTTTTCTTTTCTGTTGTGTTTTTTCGATACAGGAATATTCAATTAAATCTATGTTCAATGTTTAATTTAAGTTTATAGTTGCTAAAAAGGCAAAACACTTTGTCGGATACTTATATCGTCTACACATATTCAGTTGTAAGTAAACACATTAAGTGCATGTTTGAATCGTTTAAATTTTAAATTAGATTGATTTATCGTTATTGTCGGGTTGGGTAGGTTAAATCATGACAACATGTACGTAATAATAAAACAAGATAGATACATGATTGAAGGAGTGAAAGTTTAAAAAGCGTTGCTCGATAATTGATGTGATACTCATTTATGGCTGAGTTAATTTTTTATAATAATTCGCAGTAGGAATTTTTTTATAACAATCCTCTAGTGTAAAAACGTGTTGATGTTTGTTCGTATCTTTCCAAAGTTTTGTGTATATTGTAAAATGCTCAACCATCTTTTTTTTTTTTAGAATGTAAAATGCGAAATGTAGCGTCTAGTCTTTTTCAAACACACTCTGTTGATCATGTGGTTTTCTTTTCATTCTAATATTTTCTCGCTTTTGGATAACCATCCCTTTACCAATCTGAAATGATGTTATGGGTGTTTATATTTTTCTGTACATACCTTTTGTACAGAATGTAAGCATTAATTGCAGAAATCTCCAATCCCCAAAAGGCTGTTTGGCGACAGTTTGAAACATTCATATGCGGGAACCGTAAACTAACATGCATCTGTTTCACATTATAAAATAGATTAGTTTATCAATATACATATATAAGAAATAACATACATGTCTTCGCATTGGTGACTTTCGAACGTTGAAGGTTAAAATTAATTTGACACAGCCTTCTGAATATGATGGCTGCCACATATGAGGAGAAAGAAGAAATTCATGAATGTCATATAAAGCCAAAAGAGTGTAACAGTTTCTCTGGAATTTTCCTCTTTAATTAACCTTTAAGGCTACTTTACCACATTATTTGAATTGAGAGCATCGCCTTGTGAAGGAGAAGTGACTTGTGAAAGTTTCAGTAGAAGTGTAATGAATTGGTAATATATATATATTATTATATTCAGATATTAGATGTATTAGAAAGATTTTAAATAAAAGGAGATAAAAAAAAATAGCAAGGTAGTTGAAAACTCTACGTAGGTGCAAGTGAGAGTGAGTTGGTCTTCTGAAAATATATAGAGAAGCCCCAACAAAATTGCTACAGATTCAGGATTCGAATCATCAGCGGTACGCAAGACCAACCGACCTCGTCCACCACCGGGTGAAAGCAGTCTCCCGAAGAAAGGTGAAAAACCACACCTGATGAAGTGGTGTCCCAAGAATTGAACTCTAGTTGGAAGCCCACCTTAGAATTATCGGTTGCACATACCCCCAAAGCAAAACACTTGCAACTATATGTAATTAAAATACCCGCACATTAATCCCAACTAGCGATATACGGGCTACGGCACACGTGTCAAATAGTTCCAACATATCATTTAGAGACAGCTGATGATGTCAAAAGATAACTATCCAAATGACACCCCATACACGGGGAAGACGTATATTTGCTGAAAGATCTGAAAAAATAAACTTCTTTAAAATGTTGTTCAAAAAGTCTCCTGACTATTCCGTACCATTCAGCTGATACTGGAGGGGGAAGGGATTTCCGGTAGCTCTCGTCAACAACAATGACAAAAGTTAGAATTCCGTATTAACTAACCCGAAGGGTAATCCCTTTTGTCCTAATTCTTAAGAACACAGCAAAACAAAATTCTACAAGTTTTCTCCGAACCAACAAATCGAGGGTTCCAATTGTCGATAGCCTTTAAGGTCAATCAATCTCTTCCACCACAGGGTGAAAACTGTCTTTCAAAGAAAGGAGGGGAAACTCAATCGCCGAAAAAATAAATGATAATTTAATTCATAAAAATAGAAGAAATAAATTTGATTCATAAAAATAGATGAAATAAATTTAATTCATAAAAATAGATGAAATAAATTTGATTCATAAAAATAGATGAAATAAATTTGATTCATAAAAAATAGACACTGAAGTGCCTTTCTACCAAGGAATAATGATAAATATTTGCAAGGTCTTCAAAAAAATGAAGTCGAACTGAACCCGAGAAATTATCCACTTGCCACAACTGCTTTCAAAGTATTTTCTTTCGACTCTTTATTAATGACTTAAGTTCTATCTCATCGATGTAATTAATTTTCTTCTGAATGGGTAATTAATCAAGTAGAAACCACCTCTCTAGAAATAAAAATAACTATTATAGTATTAGAAGTGTTTCGACTGAATACTGTCCCAGATGACTACATAAGATTGATAATCATTGTTTCAAATTTAGCTAACCTTTGTTTAGTGAAAGAAAACAATTAAAAGTGCTTCCCATGTTTAAAAAACTATCATTCAGTTCTCTGAATCTTTAAAAATGTATATAGCCCACATCCTCTTGAGAATATTCTTGCCGTTTTTTCACTGCTTCTGGAGTATTTCCTTTAATTAGCCCATACATTCTTGAATAAACGCATCACAGTTTGATAGAAACAGATTTATTGTCTTCAATAATAATGTAAAAGAATTATTTCTGGATGGAAAGAAAACCCTATAAGTTTTTTTTTTTTTTTTTCATTCTAAAACGTTAAATCCTGACTGGCATATCCCTTGAAAAGTCGGATGCGATTCTTTTTAAGAACTTTTCTAAAGGAAAAAGGTTTTGGTATATTTCTCGCCTGCAAAAAAATTCACCAATAGAATATAACTACTACTTAAAGAATTCTAGAAGAAAATGAATGTCCTATCAGTCTGCATTTTGAGAAATATCACCTAACTCACAAACCTTTAAAAAAAATTTTAAACTAAGAAAATCTATTTGGAAAAATAGCATAAAATTGTATACTTAAATAGAAAATAAAGAAGTAGCAAAAAGTTAAACAAGCATTATAATCTACATCATCAAATAACAATAACAAAAATGGTAAAAAATTACACATTAAGTACAACAAAATATGTATGTTGAGTTTTTCAAATTTTAAAATTTTCGCATCTTTCGAAGTTTTTAAAAAGAACCGAAGAATAAAGACAAGTAAAGAATTATAAAAGATGAATTAAAAATTCCTTAATCAAGTAAGAATAGCCAAAAAGACAAATTAAGTTGCACATTAAGTACCTCAGAAAGTGTAAATTGTAATTCATTGTAATAATTCCTTGTATACCTCCATAAGCCTTTGTGCTATTCTTCATATATTAAGCCAAATTTATTCTCTTTTATTTTTAAAAAAAAGGGTTTCGCGAAAGGGTTTATAAATTTCCTCACTTAAATCAGAAGTAAAGTAGAGTGTAAAAGTCAAGCAAACAAACATTTGCATAATTTAATAACAATAAGCATAAAAAATTATTTTAAAAAATTCACATTAAGTGAATTGAACGTTATACGTCATACGTAAGTAGAATGTTTTGAATTCTGTAAGTTTCGCTTCTTTCGCAATTTTTACAAAGAACCAAATAACAAAGACAAATTACTATTAAAAAATCAAAGATGAATTAAGAATTTCATAATTAAATAACAACAAAAATTGCAAGCAAAACTCATATTAAATACACAAAATGCTAGTTTGAATTCTTCTAATTCAATAAATTTTGTTTTAGAGGAACAAAGACAATTAATTACTATAAAAAAAATCAAGAATTTATTTAGAATCTCATAATCAAATAATAACAAAAATTAGAAACGAAATACCCATTAAGTAAAAAGTAACCACAAACTAGTATTCTTCGAATTCGATCAATTTGGCTTCTTTAGCAATTTTTACAAAGAACCGAGGAACAAATCAAATAAAGAACTAATAAAAAAAACCAAAGATAAATTTAGTCTCATAATTAATTAATAGTAATAAAAATTGCAAGCGAAATTCATACTAAATACAGAAAATGCAAGTTTGAGTCCTTCTAAATTGATAAATTTCACTTCTCTTAGGAGGAAAGACAATTAATTACTTGTAAAAAATGATGAACTAAAAATCTCATAATCAAATAACACAATAGGTAAGAAAATCATACATTAAATACAACAGAAAACAAGATGAAATATCGTCTTTCACAGTTCTTAAAAAGAACCAGGGAACAAATACACTAGAAGCTTTCTCTAATGCAATTAACCACTGGACAGAATGAAATTAGTTGAGCAAATTGGCAAGGGAATTGCAACAGTGAATTTACAAAAACTTAGAGAGAACTTTCACACGTGTTTTTGAAGCTAAATTTATTTCATATACATGACGAGAAAAAAGTAAAACTTCACCCCGCATTAAAAATACATTTGTTCCTCAGTCAATTAGTGTCATTTTCTAACTCAAGTTAGATTGCCAAGTCGTTTAATTACTATTTAATGATAATTATGCATGTATTACTAATTATACCTCAGAATCTGAGGATTGTTACTGAAATGAGTGCGAGTTTCGGAAAATAGCGTAGGACTCAGATTTAAAGTACCTGAGGGTAATAGAGCCACTTTTATTTCAAAATGAAATTGCGGGGGCTGTAATGAAAATGAAGCAAGTGAAAAACTATCTTTCTTCTTTACATTTGTTTTAAAATTTTTATTTTTAACTAAAGGTTTTCATTTTCAAATTTAATAATTTGCAAAACGCCTTTTTTTTTAGGAAATATGGCCAATGAAAGTAGTAAGGTTCCTATTTTTCTCGATAAATCCATTTTTTCCAATCTTCACGCTTCAGCAAAAGTAACAGTAGAAAAGGCACAATTTTATTATTATGATGATTATTAACGTCATAATGAAAAGCAACACGAGGGCTATTGGCAAAATACATAAGGGGACCGAGCTAACCTAAGGCGTTTAGAGCTACAAACCGGCTGAGGACGGAAAATTAGAGGCGACGAGCCACGTAATTTGGAACCTCGATTAAGTGAAGAGTACGACACCTGAGATGGTACCTTCCTCTCTAATTTCCCACACCACGTTGACTGTAGGACCTGGGATCTCGACCGGATTTAATGTGCATCATCACCGCTATAAGGCGGGTCTTAAGTGGCATCAAGGCTCGAACTCTCGACTCGTAGGAAACAACGCAGGATGCGAGTGAGCGACCATGGCCACCAGGCTTCCATATGAAAGAAGTCGAACGCAAATAAGAAAAAATCCCAAGTTCATTTTCTCAACTTTAATCCCCCCCCCCTTCTAATCTTCTGTCTGTTTGATGAAATGTTGATCTGGTGATAAAAAAAGATGCCTTTTTTAAAGTCGTGTAGTCATGTGTTGGTTAACTTTAAAATTATCACTCAAACAGTCAAATTCCTATTGTTATAAAAATTCTGCTCGAGAGTGAGTATTTGCAGGTGAAATCAGTCCAACGCGGAGGATATTAATTCGCTAATATTCCGGCTGGTACACCAGTTAGCAGAGCAGGGACAATAACAACACAAACAGAAAGCACATCATTTGTACAGATTAGTGACACAGATAGAGGAACAACACTTTCAACGACAGTCACAGCCGTAGCAGCGACGTTCAATTCTCCAGCTTAGTAGTTCGCATTACAAACAATTCTCGGATGTAATAATCAGCACTTCTAAGGCAGACTCAACCCACTTCTGCAAATTCAATCGGCAGATCCAAGTGCCTATCACTTCCAGTCGATTTCCTGATCGATTTCATAAGAAGATTTCTCCGTCTCAGGCTCTCGGCGTATTTAGAGGTGTGACGTCAAACAGAAAATTAAGGAAAAGTCCGTAACTTCTTGGAATGTATTGGTGTCAAAGTCACCAAGTTTCTCGCCAAATCACCAAAATGGTCGGCAATTGCTTCGCCAACGTTAAGGGGTCATTGCTTAAATTTTCTTTGATTGATTGATGAAATCTCTGAAAATGTCTCTTTTCCTTTTTCGATACCCGTCGCACGGAAGCGCTATCTGGGATTTGTAACTCAATATTACCTGTAGTAGCTGTGTTACCCTTGGCTACATTGTTTATATTGCCGCCTCTGTTCAGATTTTAAATCATCAAAAGAAGTACCAGAAATTTGAAGGAATCTTAAACAATCATAATTTATAATTCTTATTATAATCAAAGTTTGATTTTATAGGAAGTCTTACAAAATTAATAAAATACTTCAAACTAGTTAGAATCAATTCAGTTAGATGCTCAAATTTGGTTAAGATTTCTAATCTAACTTAATTTATGTTAAAGCAAGTAAAAATATTGCAAATTCTCTTAACTAATTACATTTAAGAAGTTTTATATATAAACGAAACAAAATATAAAATCGAGTTATAAAATTATTTCAAAAGCACGAAATGAAGGTTTTATTGCCTATGTATTCGAAAGAGTTTTAATATGTAAATTCATCTTACTGAAAGTTCGCTTTTTCTTCTCAAATCCAGATATTTTATTTATTTGAATGAAATGTTATGAATTCAAATAAATAAAAAGTTTTTAAGGTTTTCTTCACAGAATATATTTTTTCGCTGGTTTTAGAAAGTATTTTCAATTCTTTTTAAATGCTTAAAAATTCATTGGAAAGTCAATAAACTTTATAAATAAATATTTTTCTAAGCGGAAAAAAAGTCAAAAGATACGAGTACAAATCTTCCTCTTCATTTGTATTCCATTCCAATACATAAAATAATATTTAGAGATAGAGAGAGAATTAAAAATCGCACAAAAAGCATTCACGGAACTCAAGAATTAAATAATTATAGTTAACTTTCTTGCTTTTAAATTTGATTATTTCATCCACAATTATAATCAACATTCGTGGTCCCTGTCATAATATTTCCTAAACTAAACTAACTTTCGTATATTGAAAATTATTAAACAACACAAAAACCAGTCATAAAAAACCCCGCAGAATACCACAAAGAACAAAATATTACGAAATTCAAGATGACTTAAAATATAATTGCCTTAAGCTTTTTTTAATTAAAAAAATTCACTCAATTATAATGCACATCGTAGCAATTAACGTAACTTCCACAGGTTAAAATTGCTTTCATATAATTTAAAATTATCAAACAGGAAACAGATGCAAATAATTTGAATCAATATTATATCTCAAACCTTTTACTTAAAACTTTTTTCTGATAATTTTTTTCAAAATTTATAATTTTCTAACCTTCAACAGCCTTGATCAAATGAAAGTAATTCATTGAATACTCGATGTGAGCTATTCACGTAACTTCATTCAACTAACATCTACTAGGTTATCTTTCTGATTTTGTATTTAAGTTTCCAACTCCTTTTCAAACAAATGAAACGTGACTGCACAAATTAGATTAAAGTCAGAAGTGGTGAACAGATTTATAAAGAAATGCATTAAAGAAATAATAAGAAGGGACAATGGGATTTTATTGGAGTTAGTAATGATTTGGTCATGAAGTTAGATTGTAATTAGAAATCAGTAATTGATTAGATTCGATAATTAGATAAGATTATAATTAGAAATCGGTAATTGATGCATGATAGAAATCGCATGTGATTATCTGTAGCTGACCGATGTTGATTACAGTGAATTATGGAGTGATCTCGTATCGGAAGAAGTCAAATTTATTAATCGGACCTTCAAATTCTGTGATTAAACTCTCTTGACCCCAAGTGGGTGGGTAAGAAAGTGTAACATAGACTTTTCGCGAAACTTCCAGTATCTAACATCTGGGGTTTCTTTCTGAAATTTAGATTCCCAACTTTTTTACTAATCTAATGAAACGTAGCAATGCAAGTTAAGTAAACTTTAGAAGTAGAGTGATTAGTTAAAATCAAGTCATATAAAAACGACTGAATTGAATTAAGATAAGATTACAATAATAGGAAGAGTGCTAGTGTGAAGTGCACGTGAGTTTTCTTGCGTTCCTAAAAGATTTGACTGTGACTAATACCCAACGTTGTCTGGTTTATTCGACTCTTTAGAAGATATATTCGTATCGTATTCCTGTGAGTAAGTGAGTGAGCGAGTGATAGTATTTTAATGGCGCAAGAGACAAATGTGTCTATGCTGCGCCAAACAAGGAAAAGCTGTGATCTAGAACGCTTGAAAAAAATTGATAAAAGATAAAAATCGGTTGACAAGAAGGATAGTCAAAAACGCAGGAGAATCGCTAGTGTATTCTGGGGAAGGATACTAAATACAGTAAACCCCATAGGAAAGAAAAAGATCTCTAGGGTGTCTCGGGATTACCTGCCTAAAGAAGGCTAGCCCCTGAGATCAAATTCCAGTAAGCGTATTCCTTAGTGTATTCAAGAGTGTAAATGATGGCGGGTTTTAATGGCACAAGAGCCAGATATGGCTATGCTGCGCCAAACTAGGTAAATTTGATCCAATTGTTCAAAAAATGGGAATACAGAAAAATTTAGTTAACAAAAATGGTCGAAAATCGAAAAGGATCACTAAGGTATCCTGAGGTTGTGTCACTCGTGTTTACAAAAGACAATACAACCCATGGGAATGGGAAAGGATTACTAGGGATCACGGGAGGGTGATACCTGCCTCTACCTAAAGAAGGTAAGTACCTGAGGGTGGTGCTAAATTATAGAAATTGTTAGTTCTCGCAGATAATGACTTATGCTGGTTGACTTATATATTCCCTTTGTTAGATAATTAAATTAATTCTATTTTGAAACATAATTGACTATTTTAATTACTCTTTATCTGCGCTTGAACTTAGGTTGAAACTTAAGATTTGTGATTCGAGTAATATTTAAGATGACAGACGCGCCGAGTAACAGGATTACGTCACAAGATAACTTTCATCATCTTTTTAAAACAGATTTAAAACGCATAGAGGGTTAATAGACTAAAAGAGTGAGAGCAATCCTGCAATTTCATTGAATAATATTTGTCATATAATTTAGATTATTATTGGTATACTTCATTTGTTTTGATAATTCAGAGAGACTTTATCGAAGTAATGACTGCTGAAATTAACGAAAGAGAGGCTTCCCACATCATCATCTGCCAAAGAAAGAAATTTTTACCAATCCAAAATACAAGAAAATTCATTTCGTAAAGCACTCCCTTGTGCACGATAAAAATTTGCAGAGTTACTTGTAAATCAATAACCCATTCTTCTTCAGTACGTATTAACAAATGTAAAATATTTCATAGAGAACAAAAAGATATGTGTTGTTATACATATTTACAGAAAAGTGTTCACAAAAGAACTATATTTATAGTACTTCACAAGGGAGATCACTTATAGATGCGGTTTATTTCTAAGAAAATCAACCGTTAGCTTTCTGAATGTATAATGTAATTGCAAGGAGAAAAAGAACGTAGCATAGCATGACCAATTCGTTTTCCTGTCAGAAGATAAAGCTCGCTGTAAAACGAGTTTCACAGCTGTGTAAAAAGGCGTTGAATAGAGCTACGAAAGATGAATTTAAATTTTTAAAGGTCTTGGCGAGGTTAATGCAATGAATAATATTTATTTTTTTCCCATCGATTTTTTTCAATAATTTTTCGAAACGTTATAAAAATATAGTAGACCGAAGAGAAACATGTTTAAAGAAGAGTTATGTTTATTTTAGAATATGCAATGCAATGCACATTTGCTTATTAAAAGTAGTTTGAGTTTTGATAGGTTATAATTCAAGATCTCTCTAAGAAGCAACAGGAGGAATATTGGCGTTAGACTTCGTCATTATGAGCCTCGATCATGTGACAAGGACAACACCTGATATGGCATGTCCCTCTCAAAAATTCCAGACCAAACCAACGGGTGGACTTGGAACCTCGAAAGCTGAAACGTAGATCAGCTCCGCTACACGGCGGGTTTTTAATGGCATCAGGATTCCAACCCACAACTCGCAAGATACAACGCTGGCCGTGAGCTTGCGACCATCACCACTAGGGTACCACAGCCCCAAAATGACAAATTCAACAAAATTAACAAAATGACAAATGGTTCTAAGTGAAGGTGACAAGAAATTCATAAAATGTCAAAGAAAGAATCGTAGTAATAACCAAAACTATAAAAAAAAAAGTAGGACAAGAAATTATTGACTAAATACTGATTACCTCAATCTCGAAACTAATTCTCATTTCATTTGTCTTGAAACTATAATTTCGAGACAGATGAATGTTCATTTCATCCATCGGGAAAATGACTTACACATTTCATCTATAATCGAGACATTCAACTTATATTTATGTTAACTCGTATATGTTAATTAAAAGAAACATCTAACTCCAGACTTTTAATATGACGATTAAAAGATTGTTTCTTATAACGGCACGAAAGCGGTTATAAATATTTCCAAACATTTTTAGTCCTTGAACACTGTTCTGTTCCGAAGGTATTTTGCATTGAAAAAAAAATGCTACAGAAAAGAAGATTACACGAAACAGACTTTCGAAGGAGAGAGAAAAAGAAAGACTAGGGAGGAAAAAATTTTCTAGAGCAACGTGATAGTCGCTTTTCCATCCTGTAATTTTCGCTCGCTTTTGGCTCATTGCCTCTTCCATCGCTTCATTACCTCCCTCCGTCAGAGCTGGGAGAGAAACGTATCCTAGCAGAAAAGAAAATGACTAAAAGGTAGGTTTACCGCGATAGCTTTGGACTCAAACACGAATCAGTTTAGATGCTGTGAGAGAGAAAAAATTCCTAAAGTTGTAAAAATTGTTTCTAGTGGTGTAAATGAATGCAAGTTTCCCTGCTGTTTTCTTTAAGAATTCATAGCGAAAGTGTGTTGGAAATAGCTAATAGCATATTGAAATGCATATTAATTTCTATGCTTTGGTCACTTATAAAGTTATGGATGAGAAACATTACTTTAATTGCAAACTGGTGAAAAGTACCTAGAAAGAAAAATTGCAATTTTCAGAGTCATGTGTTTATCAAAATTTTTATGTTGATAAAAATCCATGTTAATTTTGTGAGTGTTTATTAACCTCACACTTAGAAAAAACTGTAATTATTTATTAATATCGCACTGAGAAGCAACGCGAGGGTTATTGGTGAAGAACTTCGTAATTCCAAACATAGGTCAAGTGATAAGGATGACACCTTAGCTGGAACCTCCCTCTCCTAACTTCCGAACCACGCCAATGATAGAATTTACAGGATCTATAGATTTAACGCACATAAGCCCTTCAACAAAGTGGGTCTTTAGTGGCATCAGGAGTAGAACTCACAACTCGATGAAAATAATATCGATCGAGACCTCGGAACCACAACCACTCGTCTTCAAATGGAAGTATTACACTTTATAAACCAAAATGGTTTTGCAATAATGTATTCAACGCAATCGCAGAAGGGCGAATAGCGAAAATCGCCCCACTCAAAACAGCACCCGAGTCGCAATTAAGGACTTTCAGGGATTGCTTAAGTCTTCACTGAAGTTACATGAAGAAAAACCCATTCTATCTAACAATGAAAGAATTTTATTATTATTATTATTACTACTACTATTACTACTACTACTATTATTATTATTATTACTATTATATATATATATATATATAACACATCGATCAATAACTCCCGAGACTAACCCAGAGATGGCGCTCGTAGTAAACCAGTAACCAGGTCTTTCTAGAGTACTAACCTTTGCTTGAAACGTGTCAAAATTTTAAGTCGATCGGACCAGGAAAAAGGTTTTTTGAAGTGAAGTGAAAAAGGTTTTTTCCAAGTGGGTGCCGCGATTGCTTTCGATGGAACAAAAACAGCAACGAGTCGATGATTCAGAAAGCTGTTTATCGCTATTTACTCGCAACAAAAAAGATTTCTTGCGAAAAAAGAAAAAAAAAATTGGGGAAAAGAAAAAAAAAGATTTGGAAAAGCGTTGGAACGATTGTATCACCCTAAAAGGTGATTAACAAAAGGTGTTATGTTGATGAATAAAAAAAAATTTTGCAAAAAAAATGTTGTTTTCAATGTTAGACTCGGGAGTTATTGATCGATGTGTTATATATATATATACATATATATATATATATATATATATGCATTGTATTTGTTGTGTCTCTCAATAGTGTTATGAAATTAATTTTTACTAATTTAATCATTTATAAGTAACTATAAAACTTTTTCGAGTTTTACGTTATGATGATTTATACTTTTCAAAATGTTTTAAATGTAATGTTTAATAATATATGTTTTGATTGTTTTAATTCAATGTTTAAATTTTTTGAAAACACTTTTAGAATTCTCTTTTTTTCATTAAAGTATTTTCATTTCAAAGTATGTTACAGATCATACTTTTCAAGTTTTTCCTGTTCAAATATTCTATTTTTTATTTCAATATTACGAAATTTATCTTCTAGTTATGATTTACTGATTGTTTATTAATGTCATACTTAGGAGATGCAGTATGAGGGCTACTGGCGACGGACCTCGCAATTTTGGACCAGGGTCAAATTATGAGGATGACATTCAATCTGTGGTCCCACTTTCCAAACTTATCCAAAACGTCAACAAATTATTTTTTAATACACTTAAAGCAAAGAGAGGCCCAAATGCAATCATTGCAGCATAGATTACGATATACCTGAATAATATGTTGTTCTTACATGCTCGTATTGAAAAAAATTCAGGTTTAAAAAAATGTACAACTAATCCTGTTGTATAAAATAACTATTCTTTTCACCAATAATCTTAGCCATTAATTTGAAACAGAAATCTTGAAAAATGCTTCAATATCTTGGAAAAGATAAAATTCCTCATTTAGAATTTACCTCCTCGAGAAATAGTTTCATTGTATCTACAAAATCAGATTTAGAAATTAAGGGGGAAATATTCTATAAATTAAATATTTTAAAAAATGTTTTAAGTGTAAAATAATTTTTCACCAATAATCCACCAATAAGCTTTAAAAATAAGTATTCACTGCCTTGAAATGCTTATCCTACCGACAGTTAGAATTAATCTACAAGAAATTACTTTTTTTGCATGTATAAAATCAAATTTAAAATTAAGGAAGGACAGTTTAAAAATATGGGTGAATTTTTCACTATTAGTCTAGTCATACATTTAAAAATAAGTTCCCTTCCTTTGAGAAATAACTCAATAGTTAGAAAATATCTTCTCAAAAAATTGCTTTATAGTACTTATAAAATCAAATGTAAGGTAAAGGAAAAATATTTTATAATAAAAAAATTTTAAATATAAAAGAATTTATCACCAATAATCCAGTTATAAATTGTAAGGATAACTCTTCAATGTTGTGAGAAAAAGAATTATATTATCGATGTTTAGAATTTATTTGCAAGAAATTACTCTTTATTGCATTTATAAAATCAAATTCAAAAAAAATAAAGGAAATTATTTTAAAAGTACAGAAGAATTTTTCACCAATAATCCTGTAACACATTTGTAGTAATTCTTCACTGCCTTGAGAAAAAACTCAATAGTTAGTATTTATCTTCTCAAGAAATTGAGCTTTATAGTATTTATAAAATCAAATACAAGGAAAAGAAAAAATATTTTATAGATAAAAATGTTTGAAAAAATATTTCTCAATACAAAAGAATTCTCACCAGTATAACTCAATTATAAATTTTAATAGTAAACCTTCAGGGTTATGAGAAAAAGAACTATCTTAACGACTATTAACATTTATCAGCAAGAAATAACTGTATTACTTTTATAAAATCAGATTAAAATAATGGAAAAATATTTTATAGATAAAAAAAATTTTGAGAACTATTTCCAAATGTAAAAGATTTTCTCACCAATAATCCAGCCATTAGTCTTAAAATTAAATTAATGTCATGACTTACCGTTGGAATATTCTGCAAGAAACTATTTTATCGCTTTTATAAAATCAAATTCAAAACAGACTAACACATTAAAACCAAACATTAAATCATTTCCAGAAAAATAAAAACAGGAATTGTTTCATCACAAAAACAGTTAAATACTTTATTAAAAAATAAGAACAGGAACCGTTTAGAACCAAAACTCTCTGCTGCGATATGACATAGCAAATTGAGAAATTATCCACCATTAGCACGAAACGTTATAAATATTTTACAATTTTCAAGGATATCATTGAATTAAATATCAGCTCATGAAATCTATATCTTTAAACCTCAATCGTTAGATCGCTAAAATCGAGGAGATATTCTAGAAATTCAGAAGCCATGCATCTCTTAAAAGAGCCTCATTATTGGACATTAAATTCAGTCATCTGAATTTCAGATTGTACGTGCATCCCACATGCCATTTTTATGTTCTGCACAAACTAATGCATTCTGGGAACATTAAAAATAAGTTCTTTATGCAGAATTCTGTATATTACCATGTTAAAACGAGCTTTGAATATTTTATTGAGCAATGAAATTTAATGTTCTCTTTTTGGGCTTATATAAAATTCTGACGGATTTTGGGAAATTTGTATCTCAAGTAAGTTGAGTTTAGAGTTTTTTTTTTATTATAATCAGTTTTGTAAAAGAAAAAAAGACCACATTTTCGAATGACTTTTTCTTTTAATATTTGATACGGTTATTTGAAATTTCAGAACACATTAAAGATCAAATTATCATATAATTGACTGTACTTAATGTATAATGCATGTATAATTAATTAATTTCCTTTCAAATCTCCAAAAAATCGAATGAAGTTACTTTTTCTTCATCAAATTGATTTTGAAAATGGTTTTGTTTGACTCTTCGATTTCACATAAAAACAGTTACATCTTTAATTTACTTAGTTTTTTTAAAATGCATAGCATCATTTTTTTTTTTCTTATTTTTAAAAATGTCTGTTTTTACTAATTATTTAATTTTATTCCATTGTTAATCTCTATTTCCACATATAATTACGATTACTGTGAAACTTTCAATAGATTGTAAAAATTAACTTACCAATTTATAAAAAAAATAGTAAAAAAATTGAGATAAATTTTAAAAATATATTCGTGGTTTTTATCCTTAATCTAATGACAGTTGATTAAAACAGAACTTTATCAATATGAATAATTTTAACAGTTGAAAAAATTGTAATAAAATCTGTTTATATATTGTAAAAATGTATTTATTATAGTAGTATACTGGTGTCCAAAAGTTAAGCATAATTCGCAAAATGTGAAATAAAGGTGAGCTATTGTTGGTGCATTATTCGAAATAACTTGTGGAGAGTCATCTGTTGAGGGTGAATTTTTTCTTTACGCAAAACATTTCATTCGAAGACTTCAAGTACAAATCATCTGCGCACGTTGGAATGTGGATAAACCAGCTCACTCAGCAAAAATAGTTCAGACATTTTTCACGCAGTTCATGTGAAAAGGGAGGATGTTACAGAATAAGCAAACCGAATGAGGGTACAAAGATGAAAATTGGACCTTTTCGTGAAAAGAAAAATAGTTGGAATACTCGAATCCGGGCGCGCAATCACAAATCGAATGTCCTAATTTTTGAATATGCATCTGTGTGTAATATCAAAACTGTGGCATAAGTTTCAAAGGGCAAGAAATGTAAAGTGAGTTCCAGTACCAAGAATCACAATCGTTCGCCAAGACCGATATCTGACAATAGCTGAATGACATCAGAGGGACAGGTGTACCAGAGAACTGATTCACAGCTGCCACAGGAGTATGATTTTCCAAACAATGTTGCTTAAAGAAAACTCAACCATATTGGTATCTACTCCAGACGACCTGCAGTTTGCAATCCCTCACATCTACGCATAAGCGTGGAGTTTGGGACCGGGGCCAATGTGATGTTCAGTGACGAATCCCGCTTTAGTCTGACCACTGATAACAATCAGCTAAGAATATGGCGAGAGCGTGGAGCTCGTGTTCATCACAGAAAGACTTCGTTTTCTTTCAAGGGGATCATGGTGTGTACAGATTTCATTCTGGGCAGTCGAACAAGCTTGCATGTCTTTTAGACGGGGTATATGGCTGCTAAAAGAAATAAAGAGGAAGTTATATATTAAGCCTTAAGTTAGCCTGTTTCGAGGTGCTGTCAGATCTGACTTCATATTTATAATTGTGGTGTGTCTTTATTACTCGACTCATCTGTCATTTTATAAATTAGTCAGATTTCAACTCTTATGTCCAACTTAATCTCAAGCACAGATAAAGTAATTGAAATTTCAATCCAAAACGCGTTCAAGAATAAAGTAATTACTTTTCAAAATCTTATTTATTATTTCTCAATGAAGAATAAATAAGAATTTATGTAAGGGGACTGGCCTCTTCTATATATATTTTTATATAGTTCATAGTTCCTCTCCGCGGATACTAACAGCTTCCATAAAATATCAAAGATTACTCATATCGGAATACGAAGTGAATAAATCCATAATTGAGCAATTTCAACCAGATAGCGTCGGTCCTAATCCTTGTACATGGCACAAAAACGCAAGTAACTCCCGAGCACTATTCAATGCCTTTGCATTAACAAACATTCAATTCATTTCTTTACCGCTTTTAATCGATTAACTTGATTATACCTATTCACTCCACTTCTAAAGTTAAACTAATTTGAGTAATTACGTTTCATTTAGTTAGAAAGAACTTGTCAACTTGAATATAATGTCAGAAAGAAACCCCATATGTTGGTTAAATGAAGTTTCGAGAATATTCTATGTTATAATATCCACCACTTGTCGTGGCCTACTTAATCACCAGATCTGAATCCTATGGAACATGTGTGGGATTTGATCGGGAGTTAAATTGCACCCACCAAATTCCGCTGTATAACCTAAAAGAGCTCTTTGAGTCCACAATGTTATGCAACTATAGAAAAATCGTTGTTCTGTTATTTCAGTCACTGGCTGTCAGAGAAGACAACACACTTTATGAAACTGCCGCATCCCCTTTTTATTTTACTAAAATGTGAACTCTTGTTATGCCCAGTTTTCTATCAAACTATCTCTTTGGATAATAAAAGTGATTACTATCATTCTTTCGCGTTTTTTTTTTTTTTTTGTTTTTGTTTGTTTGTTTGTTTTGTTTTGTTTTAAAACTGTTTTACACGCGCATATCACATTTCCCACCATTCAGACTTAGATTCCCTTCATTATCCTCATAATTACCAATCGTGCTTAACATTTGTACACCAGTGTATATACGAATATTGTATATATGCTGATATCTAAAAAATATCATAATCATTTCAGAATAAAAACATTTAGAACTATAAATTTCATAAGTAGTTTTGTTTTTAAGAATTGTGGTTCAAAATGAACCCATAAAATATAGGTAAAAGTAAATAAAAGACAGGAAAATTGTTTTGAAAATTAGAATCAACTAAAAAAATAAAAAAAAAAAAACAATGATTGGATATAAAATAATTAATATTTAATATCTCAGACTTTGGCTTGAGATTTGTGATTAAACTGATTTTAAATGGATCCCTACCATCCCACTCAACAATTTCTTTCCAATAAAATTGGTAAATACCAGTAAATGCAAGAACCAAACAAGATTGAACAAAATTTAAACATTTCCAAGATATTGCGCATAAGAATGCAAAATAGAATAGAAAATTAATGTTTTTCTTAAATGTTATTCATATAAATACACATGTTTATTAAAAATCGTAGAAAATAATTATATATATATATATACTTATATACGCATACATAAAACTTTTTTCATTTTCTTTAAAACATTTGGATTTTCAAATTTTCTACAAAAAGCTAATTTATTCGAGTTATAATTGGATTCATAATTACATGATTATAATGAGAAATCAATTGCGAAAAATAAGGAAATAAAAATGAATTTTATATGACAAACTGAATATGTATAAAAAATAATAAACCTCCCCCCTTTACTCCATGAAAAAACTAGATTTAATGAATAATTTTTCTCTAATGTAGTCATATTTTTAAACATTTTAAATTTGAAGTTTTTATGTAATTAATTTCTTTACGAATAACGTTTTACTGATACATATATATCGAATGATTTATGTAATAGTAGCTGACGATTTGGTCAATGAAAGTAATTTTCATGTGATAAATATCTTGTTGCAACAGCTCGAAACTTATCATCCGCTCTTCACGAGATAGAACTTTTAAAAAAACTTTTTCATACTTTCTCAGAAGTTTAAAATTGTGTATTAAAATATCGTTAAAAAAGAATCAAAATCGCTTTTTAGATAAACTATTTCTGTTTATTACATATTTAACATCTTCTATACGAGAAAGAAAAGGTATTTGCCACACTTTGAAACCATAAAATTGAACCAATTTCAACGATAAAATCGAACTAATGAACCTCTTTTGCGAAATCGTCTGACGTCACAAACGCCTGTGACGTCAATACTACATGTTTGCTTCTTCTTCCCGTTCTTTGCTTTTTCTTTCTCAATTCGGGGGCTTTTTTTTTTTATTTCTTCTAATTAAAATGGCAACATCGGAAGTTCGAAATTTCGTTAGGGGGCGCTCTACTTTAACTAGTATCGTGACGATTAAGAATGATGAATGAAGTGAAAGGAAGAGAGGACGAGTTTAATTTGACTGTGGAACGTTTAGGGAAGCATTTTTAAGAAGTGTGTTGCTTCCGCCGTACTTTTTTAATATATTATTTTTATCTAGCGAGTATTCCGAGTTCTTTTATAGAGCAGAAACTATTTCGGTTTAATTCGGATTCTTTTAATGAAAGGTAAAGAGGGCAGAGAACGATTTTCTTTCGAAACTTGAGCTTTTCATTGGAGTACTTATTTTAGTTCGGGTGGATTACTTTTTATTCTCTTTTGTTCTTCTTTCGAGACAATAAAAGGACTTGTAGTGATAGTTAAAAGATACAATACTCATATGCAAAATGTTGATTAAAGCGAGGAAAATTGTACATTTGATTTTTTTTCCTAAACTTTTAAACGCTGATGTGAAATTTTATGTAGTTATATTCAGTTATTTAAATAAAGTTAAGAAACTTGACCATTTTTATGATTGCTACAAATATTACTCGAAATGAGTACTTTTATTTATAAAACATGTATTTAAAAATTGTTTTTTTACATTGTATTTATTGAAGTAAAATATCAATAATTAAATTCAATAATAAATATCAATAATTAAATGTTATATCATTTCTAATGATATTGAAATTGACGTACTGATGAATGATTCAATGTGTTTATTTAATCCCTATTCAGAAATAATGGGGGGGGGGGTATTAGTGACAAATCTAGTAATTTTGAATCTTGATCATATGACGAGGTCGACACTTTAATTGGCAGCTCACGTTACGTGAAGTTCCTGGGAAATTTAACGTGCATCTCTCATAAATCATGGGAAGTTTTTAATGGATACAGGACTCTAACCCACGACAAAATTTATATACTGATGATATTTGTTTTATATAAAATTAAAAAAATTTCTCTTCCCCATCTAATCGAATTAAAATAAATCATAAAAAAGTGATCTTTGGGAAAAACGTTTTAGTGAAGGGCCTTGTTATTTTGTCTTATATAATAACTTGTGTTCAGATAGTATTTTAGTTACCCTTATTTTAATAGGTTTTACTTTTAGCAAACGTGATTTTCCTCATAATTTTGAAACGAATTTTTTCAGTTTCTTAATAGAAACCGTATTAAAGAGTTTTCATCGTTTTTAATAAATCGCGAATTAAAAGTGACAAAATTTTGAGTATATTTACTGTTAAGACAAAATTAATTTTAATGCAGTTTGCAATAGTTCTCGTGATAAAACCCATAGGTGATTAAAAAAAAGGTGTTCTGATTTTTTTCCAAAATTTTGCATTTAAATTCTAATATTTTTAAGGATTATCCTTTCATAATATAAAAAACGCACCAAACGCTAAATTTAAATGTAAATTCTTCGAGGTTTTAAATATTAATACCGTATACAAACAGGACACTAAATGCATTAACTATCACGGTAATTGCATCTTTGGGTTAACTTTTCTTTCAATTAAACAGTTGTTCTGTCTGCACAAAAACTCTTTATAAATCAAAGCACATTAACACGAAGAACATTTTAAATCGAATTGTCTAAAAATTAGGTTAAGGGACGTATTGCATGTTTCAATAACTCAAAACATGCAACTAAAATAGCTAAGTATGATTGCAGTGCAGTTGTAAAATGCAATTACATACACTACCACAATCTTTCAATAACATTGTGAAGGAAAATCTGTTGAAAAGTCAAAAGTATAATATTAGAAGTAAAGGACACTTATGAACAGTAATGCATGAAAAATGGTCAAAGATTTCCAGTGAAACAACCAAAAACTTTTCAAATTGGTTCGCATCATTTGGAAGGTATTTCAAATAATTATTTCTTAATATTCAACGAAATATTTTTTATTTAAGAATTTATATTAGGTATACACTCAATTCTGTAACTTAGAAATTTGTAATTTAATGTAAAAAATATAGTAGTAAGAACATTATATATTATTTTTGTTTCTTCGTCTAATATGTTTTATAATATACCTTCTATCGTTTCTATAAGTATTAAACTCAAAATAATATTTAAAAATATTGTTTTACTCCTTTAAAAAAAAGATTGAGTGGTGTATATTCAATTGTAGGAGCCACTACTTACGTAAAAAAAAGGTTAGATATTGTATTTAAGTTAATTAAAATGAATAGAAAAAAACTTCAATATTTTCAACCCTAGAAATTGTTTTGTCTGTCTTTAGGTAATAATTTAAGTTTCCATAACCAAAATAATTTTCAAAAGCACCAAAATAGATTCAGACTTGCCAAAAATGCAAAATGCAAATTATTGCAAAAGACAAAGTGCCATTCATGTATTCCCTTATGCCTTAAAAACATTCTGTTTTCCTTTACATCGGAAACATATTTCGTGCAAATGACTTTTCATTCATCTTACTATATATATTCTCAGCTTGACAACACGATTTTAAATTTAAAATACATATCGAACGTAGTCTCGATTTGACAAATCTAGAACACCTTTAGATTGCTTGCATTAGCATTCATAATACGACTCTATTTTTTCGTGAATGAATGACCAAGTTGTCATAAAATAACTTTTTGTGCATATAGTTCCTTCACGAATTTTCGCATTTCAGTATGAAAAACCCTTTTAAAGAAAAATTTGGTACTTAACTTACATGAGATTTTAATCGATCAACTAACAGAAGCAAATTACGTTAAATTCAAAATAGTGAAACATTTTTAGTTGTCTAGAAAAATAAAAATCTTGTCTGCTAGATAATAAACAGGAGTATTTTTTAAATGCGTATTATTTCACCTGGAGATGAGTACTGGCAAATTGCCAGACAACATTTTCCACGCTAAATACTCTTCTGCTTCCCATAACAACGAATTCCTATCTGTCTTTTTTAAAATGGCATTTGTCTTTTTTTTTTTCTATTCTTTTGTCTTTTATGGAATATTCTTTTGTTTCTAATCCTTTTTAAAAATGTTTCTTTTTCAATAGCCTACATTAATGCGCTGCAGGTAAAAATCATTAAAAAGCCTATGAATATCACACTTTTTATAAAGAATATTTAGTCACTGCAGGATTAAATACCAAACACACAAAAAATAGCCGGAAGTGGTTAAAAAGAAAGGTAGGGTGCATCCTAAATTTGGCGATTTTTTTTATTAATAATGATGTATTGGTAAACTCTTTTTTTTTCCTTTAACATTAGGATATAATTTTTGCAACCGTTAATATATTTTAGGGATCTATTACAAACGTCGCCAAAAAAAAATTCCAAAATCATCAACCTGAACCCTACAATTATTTTTAACCCAGACGATAAATTCGAATAAATCAGCTTACGATAGTTTATTTTTATACTCTACTTTTTGAAAAAAAATTTACTTTCGGAAGGTGTACGAAATAAATCCATATTTCTTCAAAAATATTTTTAAATACCTATTTTTTAAGTGAATGCATGCTAAAAGTTTGTCGACTTGAGTACGACAATTAAGGTACACTGATAAATTTTTACGAGGAACATAATTACATTAATCCTGCACAAATGTTCTGTGAACATACGAGTTTTTTCCCCCAATAAAAAAGGTGATTCAATTAATATTGTAAAAATTTGTATTTTAATGATACAAGTATGCAAAAATGAAATTAATTAAAAAGTGCCCTCTTTTAAATCAAAAAGGAAAAAAAATAAGAAGTTATCCTTATTTTACTCAAACATTTCTTTTTCGTAAAACCCTAAGCAATTGACTCTCGAAAGAAAATTTCATCTGTGTATTTTTTTTTCTTCATAAACATATTATTAATTCTAAAATATGAACACAAGGAATCATTACATACACATAAAACAAATATATACAGCTGCATACAAATATTATTTAGCTTAAACAATTCATTCTTCACCTAAAAAATCAATGACTTTCACTATTTTAAATTACATTCTTTTTTTTTTTTTTTTTTTCTGTTTAAAAACCAAATCCCATCTTTACTTTTTAAAAAAGGAAAAACTTAGATTCCGCTGTATTTCATTGCTCTTTTTTCATTTTGTGAATTGTAGTTTTAAATTAAATAAATTAATGTTTTGCGTTTAACGTAATTAGTTTTAAAATTTACTTTATATGTATCTCTTTTGCCTGATATAAATATTGAATTACTCGTATGGTTGTCAACGCTTAAATCAGTTTACTGCAGTGTACTACAAAATTTGGAAATATTCTAAAAATGCAAAGTGATTATAATTAAAGTGACCCTATTTAGACCCCTCTAAAACCCGTTCGACAAATGAATTCTGATGAAACTTGGTATATAGGCTATATGGATCATCGGGAAACGATTTCTGCAATAAAAAAATTGTTTAAATTTTGCACCCCAAGGGGAATTGAGGCTCCTTAAGAAGGACAAAAAATCTGTCAAAATCATTAAAATTTCTTCAAGGCCACGCGTCTTCAACTTTCATTCTCGCCAAAAATCGGCAAGCAAAATATTGGCGTGTTTGGTGATCTTTATGTTGCAGCATTTGCACAACGTAGATCTTATGCGAACATCATTTTAAATTGGATCGCAGAATTTTTCCGTGCTGTCGACCACGAAATCGCCAACTCTCTTGACACCGATCGAGCACTTGCTGAACTGGAGGCTCTTTCAACCATAGCTGTAGCTACTGCTTCGACCGTTTCATTCGCAGGTGGTTTCCTTCATCTTCCTGGTAGTACACCCAAGTTTCCAGTCTCTTCAGATTTCATGATCAGAGATCATTTTTCATTTCTTCAAACCATTCTTAGATATGAGCCCTGTTCGTAATACCTTTAAACGACGATATTCAGACAGTGCAGCTAAGCTATTGCTGCTGTTCTGATAAAACATTTTTACCAGTAAAGCTCGATCTTTCTTTTCTAAGGGCATGACTAACGATGACAAAGACATGCAGAATGATTTTCTGACTCTAACTGCAAATCTCTTTATATGTTTCACTAATTTGCATGAGGAATTTTTGAAAAAAAGGCCATCTGGTGGTCAAACTTTGAACTATTTTATTATAGAATTCTTTTCCCTATAATCCATATAACGTATATACAAAGTTTCATCAAAATCCGATAGACGGAACGAGTTCTACAGGAGTCTAAATAGGGTCATTTTAATTATAACCACCTTGTATGTACATTTTAATTAATATGTAAATTTGATAGTCATTTTTAGCATTTAACATGCTTTTTGGCTCTTCATGCAAGTGAGCTAAAATACGATCCAATTATGAGTACCTTAATTAAGTGCCATGTCATGTATATACTAATGAATCAAAATATAATATTGATCTCTGGATTTTATTTTCTGTTTGAATAAGTGTTCCGAGTTTAAATCCTATTCTTTAACGGTTAGAAGATTTTGCTTTAATTTTAAAAATTTTATTAATTTTTATCCAATTACATTTAAAATTTCATGCAAAGGAAGCGCATAAATCATTTTTGGAATAAAAATACCTAAAATTCTTTTCTCTTCAATTCTGATGCCAAAAAATTCAAGTTTCATGCAAAATTGATGACATAAGTTTCTGAAAAAAAAATGTTACAAAAGATTTAACGGCTGATGTGATTAATTTTAGTTCTTCTAAACATAAATTTATATTTCTCATCTTGCAGTTAAACAGCATTTCAAATCAAAGAACACGTCGTTCGAAAGAAAAGAGTGAACTAAATTTTATTCTAAAATAAAAATAATAAATCAAAATTATTTGTCATATACCCGTGGGATAATGTTTTGCAACTCATTGGTATTTTATTCTGTACGATTTATAAGCAGCATTACATATATATATATATATATATATATATATATATATATATATATATATATGTAAAACACCAATATTATATTTCACAAAATATCACATCACATATCAATCATAAATTCACTATATTAGTATCTAAGAAAATACATATTTAGTTAAATCATTGAAAAATAAAGTAAAATTAATATAACTAATACAAAAGTATTATTATTGTTAATTAAATAAACTATAACTTAAGAACAAAAAAAAATTTACTAAGTAACAGAAAATTTATAAGCGAAAGCCTAGTGAAAGAAAAGCAAAAATTTAGAATAATGGAAAAAATGTAATTAAAACCGTTCCATACTTTAGAATAGAATAATGCATATTTTATAACGTTATTCCTGATAAAACCATCATACTTCAGTGAATTACGTTATAATAAAATATGATAACAAAAACCAAAAATCAGCATATTCAGAAAAACAACCGTAGAAAAAAGGAGAAAGTAAACATAGTGCAAGTGTTAAACAAATTCAATAATCTAAAAAAAGCATAGATATGCCTAAATAAATATCTAAAAAAATTTTAAATATCTAAAAAAAATTTAAACCAATTAAAAATAGAAAAAAATT
>BMAW01077430.1:181891-262342 GCA_019974015.1 Nephila pilipes
TTAAATATCTAAAAAAAATTTAAACCAATTAAAAATAGAAAAAAATTATTAAATATCTAAAAAAAATTTAAACCAATTAAAAATAGAAAAAAATTATTAAATAAACAGAAAATAAGCATGAAAAAACAAAATGTAAAAAATAACGATCACATGTCATCACAAATAGTGTAGAATTTTTTTAAAGACAACTATCATCAGCTGAAATTAAAAATTATATAACCAAATAAACCAATTGAATAAAATTTAAATAAATATAAAAACAAGCATTACAATAAATAAAGTTTTAAGAACAAGTAATTAGAACAATCACACATAGTTCATATATACGTCTAACCTACTCTCCATGAAAGAAAGAAACCATGCCATGAGAAAAGAAACCATAGCAATAAATTAATACATTTAAATAAACCACACAAAAAATTTACTACAAAAATTAAAGACTAAATATTAAAAAAGTCCAATATTTTACTTTTTTTAGAAAAAAAATTAACAATGTATAGGAATAAATAACACATATAAAATTAAAAGTAGCTCAAAAACAAAATTTAAAAAAGTTCATAAACTAGATTGAAAAAAACCTATTTATTTAAAAAAAACATTTAAGATTAAAAAATTAAAAAACAAAAAATGAAAGATGAAGAAATATAGAATCATATACAATAGAAAAAATATCTAAAAAAAGCGTATATGTAATTTTTAGTGACATTTAATATAATCTTTATATTTTAAATTTCTTTTTAAAAACTGAACAGGATAATCAGCCTTTGCTCAGGTAATATAGAAATTATTTATATGATTTTGTAAATTAATGATAAATTAACAAATTTTATATTTCGCAGTAAATAATTTTAAAAAAATATTTCTAAAAATGTTTAAACTTATTATCAAAAGAAGGCAATTTATTAATATGGAATCAGTAGTTATCTCTCTTACTATGAATATTACTAATAATACCAAAAATATAACAATTTTTAAATTAACATCTATTAGAAACTTGTTCCGTGAGAATTTACATTAGTTTCGAACAGATTTAAATATGAATGATTAAATAATAAATCAGGTATAGTATTTATATTGTATAACAATAAAATATTCAATGTCATAAATAAATAGAGAAAAATTTCTTTATATTTTATATATTAATAATTTCTTTACATGTCAAATATGTCATTTTATATATATATAACATTTTTACACATTTTCGATTGCCTATTTTTGCCCAACTCAATGTCGAATTAATACACAATCAACATGCCACCTAATTTTTGAATCATTGACAGATTACGGAATTGACACCTGAATCGGCATCCCAATCCCCTGATCTAAGGGGAATATGAAGATATGAAAATCATGTAGTGAGGGAGTATTAATGGCTTATTAATGTGGCACTGGTGCAACATGAGAGCTATTGGTGACGATCCTCATAATTTATAACTCCGGTCAAGTGACGAAGATGATTCCGACAAATACGCATCCCTCTTCTGACTTCCACACCACGACGTCCTGAAAATAATATAAACGAAACTCGTTGCCGCAGAAATTCATGTGTCTCTTGTTTGAAATTACCATCTTCCTCAGAAGCTTGCCTTCTTTGGTAGCTATGAAAATCATGGAGAATGTTGAACCTCGGCAGATTTAACGAGCATCAGCCTCACTATACGGAGGATCTTTAGAGTTTGAATAGGGAAGAAATAACTATAAGCGTTAATAAACAATCAATGCTAGATTAAAATAAGCTACTATAGAGATTGTTTCCTATGCTTTCAATATACGAGACATACGGGTTTCGGTACTTAAGGTTTCTTTCAACTTTCTCTAGCCGCACTAGCCTAGGGGGTCAGGATCGCGAACTTGCGTTTGTTGTTGTTTCTGTCGAGTGGTAGGTTCAAGACCTGATGCCACAAAAAAACCTGTCGAATAACAGGGTTGATGCATGCAAAAGTTATCCAGGTCACAAGTGGAAGTTTAGAGAGAGAGGTACCGACTCAAGGGTCGTCCTCGTCACATGACCGAGGCATGAAATTACGAGGTCCTTTGCCAGTTGCCATCGTGTTTCAACTAAGTGTGACGTTTATAAACAAAAATTCAATCGAAATACCATCTATAGTCTATTTTTAATTTATGAATGCAACGTTATTTATTAAAGGGGGTTTAAGTTACTGTTATAAATCTGAACTATTATCACCATTTCGATGAAAAAGGAGTTATTAAAAAGAAGGGAAAATAAAAAGAGGCCGAAAAACTTATTTTTTAATTTTTGAGGATATTATTGAATATTTTTAAAAGAGAGTGATGTTGATCGTACCAAAACAGAAAAAATTAAATTAAATGCCTTAATTTAGTTATCCATCGGGTTTCTTTCAGAGGTGCTTAATCCAGGTATTTTTCCAATTACCTGTGGCATAATTCTTAAATTATATCAAATAAAAAAAATACTTCACTCTAAATTTTGAATAAATACTAGGATACTCTTTTAAATTTGGCATTTCAGAGTGAGATGATCCATATAAGTTGGTTTTAATTATAAAAAAAAAACATCATCTCATTTCTAAAACACTTCTTAATCCTATTAAAAACCGTAAAAACTAATGACTGTGTAGAGAAACGCCTTTCTGGAGAGCAACCGAAATACCTTGGCGATTAAGTCGCAGGCTTCTTGGCGGACCATGGAGTCTTATTCCATGGTAAACAATATAAACAATTCTTAGGGAATAATGGAAACTTTTACACATTTAACTGTATCGAAACTGACGAAGCATGATGCGGAATTTAAAGAAATGAGAAACCAGTTCATATATCGTCTTCGCCATTTGTCAAGAAATTAATCACTAAAAATCCGTTTTGTAACACTCTAGTATAATATTATTACAATTTTAATAATAATAACAGAGAAATATATTGCATACGCTTATAACTGATTAAGTTAATAAATCAATGGTAAAAACAAAGATATTGAATTTACTCGTATTTACTTATGTATGAAGAAATATCTTGGAATTGTTTCATTGATACCTTTTGAGAGCTTTTATTTGAGCTTAAAAGTTAAAGAAAGAGATCAATTCCAAAAAGAGGAAAGTTAACGCGAATGTGGGGTGTGAGGTATCAGTTCAGGTGTGGACCTCTTCATATGACCGCAGTTTGAAAATCGAGGCATATTAGCATCGGTCAGTGGCCTTTGTGTCGTACAGAAAGAGGTTGCTGGGAAATGTTCAATAAACAAACATAAACGGTGGTTTTAAATATAAGAATATAAAACCTTTGCCCAAGATGTTACTCATAACCAAAGAAAAATATAACAGCTACTAAGAAAAATATTTCTTTCCAATAGAACTTTTATTAAGAAATTTGACCACGTTGGAGTAATGCAAAAAAGTATACAAAAGATTTCCATGTATTTAATTAGACTGTAAGATAATTTATGTGTGTGTGAGTTTTCAGATTCAATCACTTAATTTCAATCAAACCCCTTCATATGATAGCAGTTGAACACCATTTACTATTATGTGGCTCCCTCATATTGTTTTTATCTAAAGAGGGGGGCGGTATTTTTCAGTCGTGGGCTCGATCCTTGACCGCTAAAGACCCGCCGTGTAGCCGGGGCTGATGCACTTTAAATCTGTCGGGGCCCAAAGTCCTCCCGCTGGTGTGGTGTGAATGTTAGGAGAGGGGGGTGCCAGTTCAGGTGTCGTCCTCGTCACTTGACCATGGTTCAAAATTACGAGATTCGTCGCCAAAGCCCTAGTGTTGCTTCTAGTGCGACGTCAATAAAAACTAAACTAATTTAAAGAAGCGTAATCCAGTTCAAATGTCGACCTTGCCTACTGATCTGACTCAAAACTACAAGGCATATTAATTGCATTAATAGGATATTGATTGCGTTAAAATAAACATGTCTTTGTACCGTTTTAAGTATCTAAAATTATGAAATGTTGAAAAATTAAAATCTCCAATTAATTCTTCAACGGTAAAGCAATTTCCGATTGACATCGACATCTTGATGATTTAGTTTTCCAATTCGATATTTATCTACCACCGCAATAGCAGAGTATGCCGATGTCATGACCTCGTTGCTTATTTGATTTCTTATTTCATTTAAAAACCCATCATGTTGCGAGTTTGATGCAAGTTAAATCTATTGAGACGCCATGTCCTCACTTGGAAGTGACGAAGTGTGGATGTTGACAGTGGAGTACTTGAAGAAGTTTCGACTTCGTCCTCTGATCGCGGTTCGTGATTAGGGAACATACTGGTTACGGTTCGCGAGCCTTTTTGTCAAACATAAACGACTGCAAGAAACATTCAATACAATAAAAAATCTCTAAGGTACTACAATATCTCTTCAGTCTTAATCTAAAAGTGTTCCTGCCATCAGAAAGATTTGGCCTGACGAAGATTTTTAATAAAAAGTAATCAAAAAGGAAACTGAAGTCCAATTTTCAAAGCCGTAATATTTGAAGGCATTTATAAACAACAAAATTTTCACCGTTTGAAAAAGAGATTTCCATTGGCGTTTCATTTATCACTAGCAATATAACTACCAAAAAGAAGCTTTTTTTTTTTACTCCGCCCCCACCCGTATGCCAGACAGTAGTTTTTGGGCGTAAACACATTCGAAATCCCCGATGCGAAAAATAATGCATCTGGGCTCACGTTGCGACAGCTTCGAGAATTCTCATTTTCTCTGTTTCACTGCGACCGCCAGTTTTTTCGGTCCTCCCCATCCTCTATCGATCGTTTATAGAGCGGGGGCGTCAGTTCTCCTTATCTCTTGGGGCGTAAATATCTTCGTTCGCCGGGGCTTACCCGGAAAAGGTCTCCCGCAATTCAGGCCTGGAGCGCCCTGCGGCGTCTTCAAGAGCAAGAGTCTCGGTCTTGTTCTCTCAGGTAGGCGGAGAACGAGACTTCTATTGGGAGATACAACTGCTCTTTTGTGCCTTTTCAACGTTTCCTGTATCCACTCAGCACAATAAAGTGATCCGTATTTTTTTTTTTTTTGATGTTGTTGATTTGTTACAGTTTTTTATGCCTCAGGGGTAACAATTGTATTTACCTATTAAGAATAAAATGTTTGTTTAGCGATTTCAAACTTTTTTTTCATAAGTGTTTTCATCAGAGAAATAAGGTGTGCAAATGGGAAAAAAGCCTAAAAAATAGGCTCTTGTTTTTTTTTTTTTTTTTTTTTTTTTTTTTGTTTGTTTGTTTAGTGCGATAGCGTAATTTCAAAGTTTCTTTACAAGGAGATATCACTTAAAATGGCAGTTGATTCCAAAAGAAATCAAAATACTTCATTTTAAAATTGTTGTTTGTGTGAATTTATACAGTAAAAGCGCTTAATCTTTTAGTCCAATTTTATTCGCGTAATTCTAAAAAATAAGGGGTTATGGATATTATCATTATTTAGCAAAAAAGAATTTGTATTCAAACTGTATTTTTTTGGAATACTTGATTTTAAAACAAATCATTATTTCGCTAAGCTATAACTTTTCTCATAATACATTTCATTTGTAAAATGTTCATTTGATAAATGAAACGAAAACCTCAGCGCGCATTAAAAGATTTTTTTTTTTCATATTTCGGTGTTGATTTCGATAATTAGTTTTAAAACTCCTTCGTCAATATAAGAAGATTATACTATAAAAAAATTTTTAATTAACTTTTACTTTTCCTATTTTTACTAACAAATTAGCATATATCTTTGTTATTATTTTTATTTGAAACCTTTAAAAATTACCTGGCAAAAAATTATTATTTAGAATTTTACTTTTAACTCCCATCTCTTAATTAAAAATTTATTTTTAAAATCTTTTTTAATCAAAAGAGAAAGCAATTTAACGGAATGTAAGTTCACAAAAAAAAAAGACAAAATGAAACACAAACTTTTTTATGATATTCTAATCCTGACTAATGGATTTGTTAGTATTTTTTTAACTATTTCATTCCTTTTATTTCTGCTTCCTTCTGAAAGGTGTTTATTTATATATTTATTTATTGATAAATTTATTAAAGTTTAGACTGCTTTTTTTTTTCGTATCCATTTTAATAATTCCTTGACAAAAATGAATGAGGCTTTTAAAAGTTCTTAATATTTGAGAAGTTTGTTAAAATTGAAGGAAAAAAGAAAAAATCTAAAAAATGTCAACATTTCTTGGTTCTGTTCGTAATAATAAGTCATACTTAAAATGGAAAATCTAACTAATTTGCAGTGGAACATTTTGATGGAACATTATATGCTCAATTTCAACAAAAATACAGAAACCTTAAACAAGATGGAACAAAAATCATTCAATATGTAAATAGCTTTTGTGATTTTGTTGGGTTTGTTTTCAAAATTTGAAAATCAAGGCTTAGGATTTTAATTGGGGAAATTGCATTTTTATACAACGTGTGAAAGTTATACAATGTTACTTTCGTGATTATTGTTTTGATTGATTGTTTAATAACGTTGCATTTAGAAGCAACCTGAAGACGAACTATTGGTAACTGACTTCATAATTTTGAATCTTGCTCAAGTGTCCAGGACGACACCTCAGCTGGTATCCTCCTATCCAAACATCCACACCACGGAGATTTGGGGTCTCGGCATACAATATTACTGATCAAGTTTCATTCTTATGCAGAGTGCATCTGCACGTCATTTCCTTTCAGAATTCTTTCATTTAGACCTATGCTACTGATTTTGGTTAAACTTATCGTGATACTGAAGTCTGTCAAAAATTCTCCAAGAACTTGAAGATTTCGCTAGACTCGAAGCTAGACCAGTCTTTCTTGAGAAATTAGAATCTGTTACCACGTTTGCTTTCTTATCTCACTCGGCATTGGTCTTTTTTTCTCCTCTGAAAAGATACTTAATTGATGATGTTTTCACCAATAATCCTAAGACTATACTGCTCAACTCAAACCAATATCCGTCAAGTAATTCAAATGATATAGCAAAAGATGTTGAAAGATCTTATGAAAATATTTGAGGGAATATGCCCGTATTTGTAAACTGAATAATGGTGCTGGTTTAAAAAATAGTATTTTCCTTACGTAGTTCAGAAACATTTCAAAAAATATAAAACATCATGTATGCAAATAAATCATTTCCATTATAAAACGTTAAAACTTATATTCATTTCAGATTTTAAAGTGACTTTTGGTTCACTTTGTATGAGAAATAATAATGTTAATAAAATAATTTCTTGACATAACTGTAATATAAAATACAGAATTTTATATATGAAAATATTCAGAAAAATTCAGAATAAGTAACATTTCACTTTTTGTGACATACTTTTAAACTAATAATGCAAAATCTGTTTTTGATCGAGATATGCGTAAAAAAAGATAGTTATTTCTGAAAAACTTTCATATTTTGCATTACTTTTGTTTTTCATAGGATTTACTCGCTAGTTAGAAAATCAAACCTCGAAGGATTTAATATGCATCAGCCCCGCTCCATGCGGGTCTTCATAGTCAGGTCTCGAACCCACGACCCGACGAAAACAACGCCGGCTGCGAGTCTGCGACCATCAAGTTACCTCAAATAAAAACACGTTTAACTATATTTTTTTTAAAAAAAGCACTTGATGTAAAAGGAAAAAAGAAATTATATAAAATAAACTTTTATTCCAGTTTTAAACATTTTACTGTTATTTTAATGTTTATATTTTTTATTTAATTTTTTTTATCTTCATTTTATGATGAAATTCATTAGTTCTACAACGTATCTCCATAGCTTTAAGACAAATAAAACATATTTTTGAGTCAGAATTTGTACTTTATATTATATATATATATATATATATATATATATATATATATATATATATATATATATATATATATATATATATATATATATATATATATATATATGATTTTATTCATACATTCAAGAATCTATCAAACTTTTAAAATTAATAAAAAATATTTTTTAATAATTGAAATTTAAATTTAAATAATACAGTCTACTCGAATTCGATCAGTACAGAAATAGCGATCTGCTAGAAGAATGAAAATATTGCAAACACGGATCGATTCTGGGGGTTAGCAAGTACAAGCGAAGAGGGGGTGAATCCTTATTCGTAGTCTTGAATAAAAACACTGGATTGAAAACGGAAATTGACGTGTTTTCTGGAGAAAAAGGGGAAATTAAAATTAAGCTTAAAAGGAAGAGAAGTTTATTTCGCTTGATGCTTGGAGAGGTATTTCTGTGACCTTAGAGTTGTGAAAAGTATAAATCTTTGGTCCCTACAATAATATTTTATATAAAATGGTTTTGGCTTTCACAAATAAGTAATTACCATATACTCCTGCGCATAACGCGCACTTTTGATACAAAAAAAATAAGATCGAAATTGATGGGTGCACATTATACGCTGGTGGTAAAAATGATATATATATAAAAATAAGAAAAATATGAGTACAGAATATTAGATTTCTATTTGTATCTAAACGCTGTTAATTTAAAAGAAATGACATATCTTATGAACTTAAAAATTATCATCATCGGATTTCCATTTCTTTTTTCGCAAATTTAATTGATTTGAAACCAGCACTATGTTTCTTTTGTTTTGTATGATCCATGTTTACTACTAAAAAAAAATACTAGATCAACTGCCTTCAACTAAAGCAAATGCGATTTTCTAAAACATTCGATGTTCATTACAAAAGTACGGTTTTAAATGAACTCTGGGGAAAGAGAAAATATTTGGTTCCTGATTCTGCGAATTCATTCGGGACGGAAGTGGGTTCTTACCCCCAAATTGTGTCTCTTTTTCGTGAAATTCTGGAGTAGTATGCATATCTGCATTGAATACAATTCACCCTGTTTGCAGAATTATTTACTCACTCGAGCATCCCCCCCCCTATACTCATATTATTTCTCTCATCACTTGTCAATTCTGCATACCATTTTTTTGAAAGCTTAGGAAAATCATTCGTATTCATGACTTCAAAAGATAAGAGCATCGCATATGTATATTACGGATTTCTTCGTAATGAAAAGGCGAATCGTTTGTTCGAATTTCTTCGTTGTACGGCGAATATACTTAAAAATTAACTAAAGTAGTTTGAAATTTTAGAAGCGCGTTATACGCCGGAGTATACGATAATAACGCGTTACAATAATTGATGGGGTTAACTTTTAAACACCAGTAGAATATCCCACAAATGCGAGGATAATTCATAATTTTTTTGCATTAGGAATGGGTAACGTGGTATTAGAATGAAAAATGGGAATATGGTAACTCACTGAAGTGTTTTAATTGGTCTTCCCCCCCTTTTCCTAAGAAGTTCATTAATATAATTCCCTACGCATCTCCCCCCCCCAAAAAAAAAGGAAAAAAAATTGTCGCCATAATTTTCTGACTGTCTTCGCTTTCTTTTGAGCAGATTCACAGGAAGCAACCCCCTGTTTTGATTGTTGCTTGGTTTCCGGTGAGTAACAACTTGACCGAAAATGTCTGTGATTATTCGATGCAGCTATGGTCAAATTTTGATTTATCAGCAAATGGTTGTCAAATCAAAACTAAGCTATGAATAAGTGTCAAATTTGTTCCGTTTAACAGAAGCCAGGACACAACAATAACACCAATTAGCCTTTGCAACTGTGTACAATAATGTGAATACGCGTCTCAATGACAGTGACAACTCGATAAAAATGACGAAAACAATTTGACAGGGCAGAAATCAAATTTAAATTTGACAACAAATGGCTGCCAAACAAAATTTACCAATTTATCAGGATCAAATTTATTATGGGTTCGTTCAACCTTTTAACAGATGGCATCACTCAATTGATACACCGCTTTGCCTTAGAAGATCTATCTGTAATCCAAAACATATACTTTTTGAATTTCCTTCGTATATCTGAATAACTCACGTTTTTGACCACATTATGAAATATTTTTGTCTGAATAAAATTGAGATTTATCCGATCAAATTTCTATACAAAAAATTAGTTACTTGAAGTCAATTTAATATTTATATTTTTTCTTAATTAATTTTAACTAAACTTTATAAATTTAAATAATACAAACCTGTATCATTAATATTTATAATAAATTTATTTAACAAAAATTAATTCAAATTGGCAATGTATAACATTTTTATTAGGAAAACACTATGCTGAATCTGAGATAAAGTCTCAAAGAAAACAAATCTTGATGTTTCCTGATAGAAATTATCATTAATTTTATTCATTAGGTTTTTTCCATCTTTGTATTCCATTATCAAACAATTATTGTCATTTATGCATTATTTGAAAGATTCAGTACATGAGATCTACTTTATATCTTACTTCACAAAATTCAAACTAATATGCAGATATTAAATTCTTAGGATATAACATCACGTTACCAGCATTAAAATGAGAAATATTACTTTTTTATTCTTCTGTGCCTTTTATTTGACAAAATAAAATAGCGCCGCATTTCCTTACAGCACAGAAATCTAATCACTGATTCATCTAAATAACCAAAACTAGAAAAATATCGCAGCGAAGAAGAAAAAACATCGAACATGTGAGGCAAAATATCCCTTAATGCATAAATCACCATATAATTTTCCCTCAAAACTTAATCTCGGGCATTAATTGTGTTTCTCCGCAAGTCTCTCTTTATACATTTTTGCAGTTCGCATACCTTAGGGAAGAAAAAAAAATAATGTTGTGAAGGAAAAAAAACTACCTCTCTGACTTACTTCTCATATGAATAAACTTAAATGTAGTAACTGAAACCTAAGAGAACATTTCTTTTATTGTTATACGTTTTAACATTCTTACAACTAAATGGAATTTCCTTTCAATTACTAAATCGCCCTCTTTGCTAAGCACAGGTAAATTTACATTCTGTTTTTTCCCTACTTTTTCCCCTTCAAATGAAAACAGATTCCCATAACAGAAAGCAGGATCGTATTTAATTTAAAAGCATTGTCACCAAAACTGGATTTGTTTTACTTTTTTTCGTTTTTAAAATGTTTTTTTTTTTTATTTATTTATTTTAAAGTCAGTAAGTATATTTATCCTGTACATTTCGTTTTATCGTTTTATTAGGCTACTTTGAAAGTAATTGTGTCAAAGTGCATTAATTACATAATAATGTTTTTAAAAACTTAATTCGTTCTATTTTTAATTTTCGGCTTTAGTTTTCTAGATAAAATCCAGTCATGGAAATCGTTGAAAATTGTTTCCGAGTGCGAGGGTGGTTCATAAAGTACCTGTTTTTAATTATAGAAGTCGTTGCTAGAACAAGTTGGTGTAACTACCATTTGTTCCGTGGTACCAAAATAAATTTGACATTGATTCATAGGTTAAATATGATTTGGCAATAATTTGCTACCTAATGAAAATTTGATATTCGTGTCAAATTACCACTGTCGAGGAGAACTAAGTTCACCATTATGCATCTGAAACCAAATAACCATCAAAACAATGGATTGCTTTCCAGAAATCGTAGAAAGCGTTTCAAAGAAGGCGAAGAAGATCTCATCGGTCTGAAAAGTTATGGCGATGATTTTTTGGAATACTAAGCGTATCATGTGTGTCATTCTCAAAGAAATCAGAAAAGCAATGAATTGACAATAATACAACAGTGAGTTACTCTATACCCAATTCTCATTTCTCATACCGCATCCCTAACACGGTACACTCTAAATAACCCTCCCGTTTATTATGATACTATTATCAGATTTAAGTGCATCTGTATGTCTTATGTTCCAGTAAATAAATAAAACAACAACAATCCTAATAATTATTTAATATATTTGTTCATATAACTGAAATATTCTTAATTCATTCCAAAATTATAATAATTATGTTTCTAATACCACACAAATACATTAAATACTCCATTTTTTAATACTGTATCCTCGTAATGTTGAAGAATAGTACCCGAAACTGGAACTCGTTTTCCGATAAGAAAACGCTGGAGCCTTAATTTTATACTCTGACTTCGCTATCATTTAGAGAGCAACATATTTTACAATATTACTAATTTATATTTGAATCAATTCCTAGTATTTGGTGCTAAATGTGTTCTACATTTCTTTTCTTATATTATAACTTTAAATGAATTTTTTGAACTGTACATAATCGAGCGAAAAATTACGCGTTTTTGAAATGCTCCTAAGATGTAAGAGTGCTGCATCATAAAAGCATGTGAAGCTAAAATGTCGCAAACTGTCATGAAAATTGGAACAGTTTTCTGTCTATAAATGTGTTCTAAATTATGATATGGCTCTTTGACTATAGACGAAGACAGCCTTAGACATTTGACCCCTGTTTCAAATCTCCCAAAAACTTGTACACTGTATAATAAATACAAATAAGTGCTAACGGATAAAAATCGCCCTTTTTGACGAAATGGTTGGATTGGCTTTATATTGCACTTGAAGCAACGCAAGTGTACCTCATAATTTTTAATCATAATCAAATGATGAAGTCGATACTTAAGCTGGCACGCCGTTTTAAGCATCCTTGCCACGCGTATGTCAGGATTTTGTATCTCTACTGCCTATTTAAAATACATTAGCCTCGTATAATGACAATGTTTAGAAGTACCAGGCCAGAACCTGGTTGTATATATAAGCCCGATACTATAGAAATCCTTAAATCCTAATAATTCTGGTACACTGTGAAACCACTTCAAGTTTTATGCTACACAATTAAAAGAAAAACACAATTAAAAGAAATACAATACAATGTGAAATTATTTTTGCATAGTATTTTAATCAGCAAACGTAACTGACAAATTTTAGTTAAATATGTTATATAGTAAAATTCAAATACACTTGATTGTTTAGAAAAATGTTGCCATATACTAGACCGAGCGGTACAGATAAACCAGATGGTTGCCTCACAATGACTGTGAGAGAAAGGATCCAATAAGAATTATTCTGGATCTATGTTAAAGATAAGGACCCGCGTTTCTATCAAATAAAACATTCAGCAACAGATACTGTTCCAACCACACTGCCTCGGCCATTCCTTTTGGTTGGAGCAATAAATAACAAACACTCCTTTTGTCAGTGTTAGCGAAATGTTTCTGGTAAAATTAATAATATAGTAAAAAGATTAATGGTTGAAGCAGATATCTGTCAGTTTATAGTATAGGGTGCGGTAGAAATAAATCCTTAATTTCCTCCTACTACTGTTCTGGCGCTAGTTGTGCGCCATGAATGGGGAACTAGTTTTGAGTAGCAGATGCTTTACCATTTCAGTAGCCATTATGGTGAGGATAGGTGAGCATCGTGCTTTCATGATAGAGGCTTATTTCAAAAATGATGTCTCTGTCAACACTTCGTAGCGAATATTACGCGGTTGAGTTGAACTTGATTGAAATGCTAAAGATCCTTGTAAAAAAAACCATTTTGTTGCGAATCCGAAATTTCCGAGGAACAAGTTAGTCTTTAAAGCATGAACCTCCTGACAAATCTCGCAGCATGTGGATATCACACCAAATCGAAACAGTGAGATAAGTCGTTTTCTGATCCCCGCAACGTTCAACCTGTAGGGATAGAACTGCTATGGAGATGATTTTTGACTAGAATATAAGAAGAATTTTACACTTAGATCTGAAGTTCCACCCTTACAAAATGAAGGTATTGCAAGAACTTAACGTCCGAAATTGAGCTAACCGAAGTGCATCTAACTCTGTTCTGCTAAATGTTTTACATGGTATTATTCTTCTCTTAAGTGAGGAAACTCGCTTTCATTTGTCAGGGTGTGTGAACAAACATAACTTTCACTGCTGGGATCCGAACAATCCAAGACAAATCCGCGAACAACCTCTCCATAGTAATGGAGTTACTTTTTAGTGTGTGCTGTTGAAGATTTTGGGGTTACAGGTTAATACTTTTTTCGAGAAGAATATCAAAGCAGTTACGATAACTTCTGTCCATTATGAGGATATGTCATCCTGCAGCCGAAATTGTTCGAGCATGAGAATTTGTCTGAGTGGTTCCAACAAAATGATACCACAGCCCACACAGTCAGAATATCGATGGACTTGCTGAAATTAATGTTTCTGTAGCGTCTTATCTCCCCTACGAGGTGACATTTCAAGGCCAGCACGTGCCCCAGATTTATCGCTTTGCGACTACATTCTCTGGAAACATCTCAATTCATAAGTGTACAAGAATGGGTCACAAACAATCGAGGAACTGAAAACTGCTAATTCACCAAGAAACTGCGGCAATACTGCAATAAATGACTTGGCAGGTAATGAGAAATTTTGAGGGAAACTTCAGAAATGCATAGACAATGAAAATAGGCATTTTGATTCAGTCATTTTCAAAACGAAGTGAAGGTGAAAGCGAAAAACAAAATGGTCAATATTCAATCTGTGAAATAAAATTTTGAATAAACCTTTCATTGCTTAATTATTTATGATTGAAACCGGAGAGTTATTTCTGCCGCACCCTGTAATTACAGAAGTGGCACCTTTTATTTGCTTAAGGATATTTCGAGAGAGAAAAATACCTATTCATATTCTACCTGAAAAATATCTAGTAATGTTTCATGAAGTATTTCTTAATTGAGGCAGACGTAGTTCTCTCTCAACGTCAAGAAGGATATTAACACCAAATTTGACTTCGCATCTGGTATGAAAAGATGAATTAAATCTTTCCTAGGACTCTACTCTATTTCAGGTTTTAAATAGCTCACTTCGTCGTATTTAAAGCGCACAATATTTTTTCACCGAGTTTTATTTTTGAGCAGCTTATTTGATTTTATATTTTTATGCAGATGATATTACTTAATTTTATTTTAAATAGATTATTCGTTCTTAATATATTTTTATGAAAACAATTTTTCATCTATCTCATTTATTGTTAGTAATTTATATATATATATATATATATATATATATATATATACCCTTATTTTCTCTGATTTAATTTAGCTAGGAAGTTGAAATAAATTGTTAATTTTCTGAATGGGTTTTCCGAAGTAAATTCATTGAACTCTTCTTTCTTTCTGGTTTTATTCAAATAGTTTTCATCTGAGATTTGATCACCCCAAAAGTCGCAATAAGAAATAGACTACTGTTCATTAAATCGTAATGAACCTCTGAGAAATTAAAATGTGAGGGAATAAATTATCCATCAAAATATTAACATCTTTTGACGGGGTTTACAACCACAAGGTCCGTTGCCGATTTCGAAAAGGGAATTCTTAATGTGATATTAATTTAATGAAAGCAAATCTACTTATTTGAATTACCTATAATTATCCTCAATTCTTTAATTTGCTTAATTGTTGACCATATATTAATATGGAAAGATTTTATATTCCTTTTATGGTAACAATATACGTGTTTCTTAAGAAAGCATTTAATTTAATAATTTATCGTTTGTGTTAATTTTTTTAATATCTGAACAGAATGTTATCGTCTTCTTTAATATTAAATCTGTTTCTTCCATTTTAATATCTGAACAGAATGTTATTTTCAGCTTTAATTTAACTGTCTAAACAGAATATTATTGTCTACTTTAATATTTTATCGTTATCTTTAATTTTAACATTTGAATATTATTTTGATGTTTTTATTGCGCAATCGTTTGCTTTTATTCATTTAGTTACTAAAATTTGACATCGTTTTTGTTCTTCAGAGCTTCATATATTTTGAGTGTTACTTCACAATGGTGATTACTACTACAAATTATTTTAACTAAGTATTCAAGGCAATGTTATTTTTAGAGGTAGAGATAGTACCAAATAAAAATGCTAACAATTAACCTTTAGAGTTCAACACTAAATCATAGCTTAGAATAAATTATCAAAACATTTTATACTGCTAGCTCTCTCGATAAAAGTGCATTATAAATAAACACCTTTACGCAAAACAAATGTTTATTAGTATACTATACTCTAAAACCAGTCACGTTTTGCAGTGCCACTTTCTGTTCTCTTGCATGAAATATATCAAAGCATTTAATAAAAAATTTCATTGAATAAGAGTTTTATTTCGTTTAACAAATACTGAATAAAAAGTTTTTGTTGATTTTCTGAAAAGTGTTTCTCACTGTCTTGCTTCCATAGAAAATATTATTTTTCTTTGTTTATGAAATGTATCACGGAACTTTACTATGCGTTTATTTTTCTAACGTGATCTCCTAGCCATGGTATTTGCAGTCTTTCATTCAAAAAAACAACACAAAAATACCATTCACACTGCTGCCGAACTGCTCCATTTAATATATATTGTTTTTGTAAGAATTTAAAAAATACACTTAGTTATATGTGAATAGTTTTAAAAATGTATCTTTTATAATAAAAAGCATTTAAATTTATTTTTTATTGAAGTGGAGGAAAAGAAACTACTTTAATGGTTCAGTTTTTTAACTTTTTTTCTAACTCTGTCTCTATAATGACAAATACCTCTAACGGGACATTTTCGAAAGTATTTTTAACACTGAAAATGCATTTTTTAAACATAAAAAGAGAAAAGATAATTCTAAAAGTCTCATAATGAAAAAATCAGGAAGTGTTTTAAATTTACGCCATGGATAAAAAGTGTGTTTCATTTTTTTTAAAAGAGTCAATGTTTTTGGCATTTAGGATTAGCTATCTTACAATATATTATTTAACGTAAAATAAAGAAGATAATCCATACTTTTTGTAAGATAAAGCACATGTTATTTTTTCATACGTTGAAGGAAATAAGTCTTTAACAAGATAAAAAATAAGAAATATTTTTAGCGTTCTATAAATTCCTGTTACTGAAAATTGTTCGATTTTTTGACATTTTAAGTAGTCTAATTTTCGATTCCCATGTATAAAAGTTCTCATCCAAAGCGTTTTTTTTTTTTTTTTTTTTTTTTCCCTCCCCATTTAAGTGTTGTTTATTTTTTTAGTTATTTATTTATCTTGACATTTGAATAGAAACTATATCTTAACAAATTTTAACCGAAAATGTAATAAATTTCTCTCTTTATTTAATATAAAATCACGAACGCGAAAAATTTAAGTTATATTTTTATAGCTTATAGTGTGTATTTTTATAGCTTATAGTGTGCATTTTTATAGCTTATAGTATATTTAATAGCTTATAGTGTGGTTATTAATGAAAAATTACCTTATATAGTTGAAAATAACAGCTGTAACTACAGTAAAATTACCCTTCGTATTATAGCAAATTTGGCACGCCCCAACCTTGTTGGTTGGAAAGGGGTTTTTTTCCCATTCGGTTCAATTATTAAATGAAACCGTAAGATTCTTAACAGAAAAAAATGATAGTATTAGTCAAGACAAATATAAAATCTTACATCATCTGTCATGATAGCTTTAATACACAATATAATGTAAATTATATACATTACATAATATGATGTAAATTATATACATTACACAATATAATGTAAATTATATACATTACACAATATAATGTAAATTATGGTATATATTTACATTACACAATATAATGTAAATTATATACAATAATTTATATTATATTGTGTAATGTATTAGTCTCTTTAGTTTGATAAAATGCGTTTAATTCTTTTGAGTTTCATTGGTAATTGTTTGTTTTTGTGTATTAACGGCTTTAAAAACTATAATGCGTGAAAATATGTAAAATATAGTCTCATTGCAAAAAGAATTCTAAAAATATCGTCGTATTGTCATCTTCATCGATAATCGCTTTCGTGTGTATTGTTTAAAATTGATATCAAAGCTAGGTGGTGTGAGATACAGAAATACAGATACTAAAATCTCTAATTTTTATTGAAATTTCATGAAATTCCGTAGAATTTTTTTAAAATCTTGTTCATATTAACATATACAAAATTTGTTTCCGAAATACTCCACACTTTTGAGTTAGTAAAATTATTTACCACTCATTGTATTTATTTAAATATGGTTAAGAAATTTCACGAAGCATTTTGATTTATAAAATTCAAAATATTTAACCATAAAATTTCTACACATATTTTATCAAAAAATAAAAGATAAAACGACTTGAATTTTCTGTCCAGTTATTTGTAGCAAAGGAGTATTTTCGATTTTCTATGGGCATTTTTTTTCTTTAAAAAAACCTTTAAATACTTTTTTTTTAATTGTAAAGTCTTAAGTCTTCATTCTACTGGCCATTTTTATTTCATGAACGTAATGCTAATCCTATAGAATGGTCCTCAAATGTTTACTATTTTATCTATTTGAATGCAAATAAAACATCAAATAGAGCAAAAAATTATAAAGATTTCGGTGGAATCGCATTTCTCCTTTAATTATAGAAAATATGTTAGAATATTTTTTAAAAAATTGGAAAACCAACAAACGAATCTTTATAATAAAAGTAGAAGTATTTTCAAGTATCGGACGAAAATCGTAACTCCACTCAAATCCTTTTTTGCTCTTTCAGATGCCTTTTTTGCATTCAAATAGAAGAAATAGTAAAAATTTGAGGATCATTCCATTGGATTAACCTTACGTTCACGAAATAAAAGTGGTCGATACACTGGAGCATTAAATGATTTATCAAAATACTCAAAATCTTATGTTTGATTCTTTTTGATAAATTATTACTGTAAGGTACAATGTTTTAAAATAATATCATTGAATGGAAACAATTTTGTTTTAAAAACATAAATGTTTTTTGAAAAAATTTTGTTAAAAACTAATTTTTTTCAAAACATATTTTTTTTAAAAAAAATTGTTTTTAAAAAAACATAATTGAGCAGGAATTTATTTTCTATGAGTATTTTCAACTTAAAAAATTCCTGTTAAGGAAATAAATGTACTCAAAACGTTGAGTCACTGAAACGTACAAAATTTCCTTAACGCAAAAAAGATAATAGGTAGTCAAAAAATAGCTCTGTTGCAATTGATTTCGTAATTTTTTCAATAACAAAAAACATTCTTTTTTTTGTTAATTGAACTTATAGTTAGACAATTAATCATCTTTATGTGGGAAGTGGTAACCATTAAAACCATGCTGAATCAGTAAGTCTTTATCTAAAAAATATTTTGGTAACGAAGAAAATATTCGTACGAGTGTGATTCAAAAAGTACCTGTTTTTGATAACAAATGGTACTGCTAAAGCAATTATTACCATTAAGTGTTAACTCCAATATCAATTCAACTGAGGATGTCAAACAAATAAAAATACATACGAAAGAAATTATTGTTGTGTGTGTGTGTGTGTGTGTGTGTTATTTAAATATCGTAAAGATCATAAGATTAAAATTGTAGAAAATACCAAGAAATTAAATAAAGCAACTTAAAATTCCGTTTCCAGCTTTCCACATAAATGCGAGTTAAACATTCTCTATAGTTCCAAACTATACCACAAAGCATCAAAAATTTATATTAAAATGTTAATACCGAAATCAATTGAACAATGATAGAAACAAATTAAAAATTACATACGAAAAGAAGAGTACTATTTAAAGAAATATAATTTTAAATCAACCTTTTTTTTGGAAAAATAAAAACCGTTTACTTGGCTAAATTAATAAGTTCAAAAATATTCAAGAGATAATTATGTACATCAATAAAGAAAAATTCGATAGGAGGCACAAAGTAACGTTTGTTTGTTTTACTTGCCTTCACTCCATCTCTTCTCTGATAATCAAATTACTTACAAACGCGGATTTTAAAAACCAACTCCTAAATAATGTAAGATTTTGACATCGAAAACATTTCAGTATAAAACTAAACTTACACAGTAGACATATCGATTTGATATTGACAATTTGGCTGGAATTTCTTGATGTGTTATGTTCTGGAAATTAAGTAATGTGAAATTATAAGTGACAGAAAGGGGGAGGGTGCATCTACACCGAGCCTAGCTCTGAGTCCGCTACTGTATATGGAGAATAACATATTGGACGTTGAAACAGTCTTTAGACTTTTAAGCTCAGTTATTCTAGAATTATAAACCTAATTATTCCCCTTCAACAAAATATATTATTTAAAAAAGGGTTATAAAACCAAAAATGAAAATTGAAAAAAAATTCTAAAAATAAAATTCAAAAAATTAAATTTAAAAAAAAATACACACAAAAAGTTAAAAAAAAATATTTTACAACCAAAAGCTAAAAAAAATGAAAATTATAAAAATTTCAAAAGAAAAATCAAAATTTTTGATCTGCAACACAAATTTACATACATAGAATACAAATAAGTGAAACCAAATTTAGAAATTTACATTAATGAAACAACTTAAATTTAGAAAAAAAATTACTCACATGTAATTACCCTCATGAAATATTCATTTTAAGCCATCAAAATACTTATAAAAAGCATAAAAATGAATCAAAAATATGCTTGTAGCAAAACTCCATATATGTATGCATATATTTCGAATTTAATTTTAATGACTGAAAATGAAGTTATTTTTAATTAACTTCTTTTGCTCGGTTTTACATTATTAGAGTTACAGCAAAATTGTCGATAAATTACCATATTTACTTTTTTGTATTTTTGGTTTATGAATTTAAGGAGATGGTAGATGATTGGTATTATATTAGGATTTTTAATTTTGTTATGGTGTTTTTGTTATTCTTTTGAATTACAAAAAAAAATCGTTTATTTGCTTTCGTGATATTAGATATTTGCTTTTTTTGAATTTTTGAAATTTCGAAATTTTTAACTTGATATGTTTGTGTTAAAAAGATTATTTTGTAAACTCTTTGGTAATGCATTTCTTTAGTTTTCTTAATTGGTTTTTTGTATGGTTATTTGTTGGTCTGTTTAAGTAAAAGTGTTATATTTACAAATAGATCTATGACACTTTCTCGTTAAAGTTTAATTTCTTATGATAGTTGATGGATTTTTTTTAAAAAAAGAGGTAGGTTATCTTAGAGATGACGAAAGATATTACAAAGATGAATTTAGTAATACTTGCTATTATGATTTATGTCATAAATTTCCCTAGAGTAGGTTTAATCTCTGAGGAAATATTAGGTAAACAAACTTATAGAAATTATAAAACAAGATTATCCTAGAATTTTAGAAATATTCAATTATACAGTAATATTTGTAATAATAAGAGGCTCTAAACCTGTAAAATAATAAAAAGGAACTAATACCAAATTTATTTTATGCAGAACTTATAACAGTGTTTACTTACTTAAATGTAAAATATACGATTATAAATGTATATTGGTCAAGCCTATAACAATATTAATATACGTATTAATCAACATCAGCATGATACTTATAATTTCACGGTTATAAAAAAAATTTCAATAACATTGAAATTATACATTTTTTTATTCATAAATTTGAAAATAAACAGTTAACTATGATTAAGAAAATGTCTAACACTGAAAGAAGGTTATGGTATGATAATTATTATATTAAGGCTTTCACTGCTATTTATTCCCATGATCTGAATGTTTTACATGTTAATAAAAAATACAATTCAAATTCAAAAAGAGTGGGTAAAAGGAGGATAAAGAATATTTTTATGGAAATTAGGGTTATAATAAGCTCAATTTTTCAATAAAGTTATGAATGAATGAAAAAACAGAAGAAAAAACAGCAAGAGAAATTATATGAACACGGATTCTATAAAAGAAAAAAAATTACATTTTTAATAATAAATATGAAAAAATGACTTCTACATTAAAAGAATTAAATACTTTCTTTTTCGTTAGAAGAAAGGAGAAATAAAAATTTCCACGGATTTGGTTATTAATGTAAATATAAAATATATAGTCCTTGTCTCTTCACATTGTTCATACATCTGTAAATATTTAATTCACAAATATGAAATGGGTTGTTTTTATAACGTTAATTAAAAAATAAAATATTGCGTAATATTAGATTTATGAATAAATCCTTTGATAAAATAAACTTTGACAATATTTAATAGGCATAAAAAAGTAATTCCTATTAATAAGATAAATATTTAAAAAAAACTTTAAAATTTAGTAAAAAATATGGGACATTTGATTTATAATTCAAATAATTGTAAAGATTTGCAGAAATGTGATGAAAGTAATTGCGAGGATCATAAATGTACAATAAATGAACAATGCTAATGTGTCATTACAAGAATTCGTAATCTAAATATTGTTAAGGATAAAAATCGTAGAGAGATTATAAGTTAAGTTACAGGGTTCAGACTTACATAATATCTAACAATAATAATTACATTAGGGAAAAAATAATGAAAACATTGATAGTTTTAACTAATTTACATATTAAAGAAAATTTAGCTATTGAAGCTTTTAAGGAATATAAATATTGCATTATAGAAGAGATTAAATATTTAAATTTTTAGAAAAAAGCGAGCAATAAATTTACACATAAAAATGTTCTATTAAAAATTACAGGATGAGTATATTTTTATTATAATGTTAAGGTCTCAGGTAACTTCGCTATCAGCAAAAAACTTTGTTATTCGACTAATAAATATCTTGTTATTAATAATTTTTATTACTATTACTAATATTGATATATGGAGAAATCACCAATAGAATTAAAGCTTTATATGTGAAAATAGGTTATACTATGAATATTGTAAAATTTTCCCATATTATTTAGATTCAAAATTTCATACCTATTAAATTTAGAACTGCAGCTAATGGTTTCGATATATTTATAACTAAAATGAGAACAGTCTTACAAAAGTTTTTTCTGAACATTATAGATGGTTCTGATAAGACTGTTATTATATTATAAAAATAAAATTATTGCTAAATAGATTTTCTCATTTAATTATGTTAATGATAAAGAAATTTACTTTATTAGTCATTCTATTATCTTTGAAGACTCGTTTTTAATTCATTAGATATAAAACTTAATGTTATCGTGGTTAATTTTTAAAAAAACTAAATGTTAATAGTTCTATATCTTATGAAAAATTTAAATTTCTTATTAATCTTGTTTTAAAGAAAATATGTTTTCTTATAATGATACAAAATCTTAAACAAATTAAAAGTACACAAAGGATAAGGCAGACAATAATAGTCGATCCAATATTTACTCATTTTTCTATGAACAAAATTTTTTAGACAAAAATAAATTCGTTTTGCTTTGTTATCAAAATAACCTTATAGCTTTTTAAAACAAATTCAACCCAGAATTTAAACCAAATTTTATAGACAAAAATAAATTCATTTTGCTTTGATATAAAAATAACCTTATAGTTTTTTTAAAACAAATTAAACTCAAAATTTAAACCAAATTTGTCTTTTTATTCTTCTCTTACTTAAATCTGATTAAAACTAATATAAATTCTGTTAAACATTTTTAGATATTAACTTTAAAATTGTAGATAATAGGATTAATAGTAATATTTTTGAACAAGAGAGTCAATTACTTATTCCCAACCAAATGAAATTCCTCTCACTGATAGCAATTTAAGGGCTTAAATATATATAGAAATTAATTGTATATTTCTTTACTTAGGAACATTAAATGTCTTTAAATGTTCAGAATAATTCAATAAATTAAATCTTATTTGTACTAAGGCTGTTTAATCTATTAATTTTTTTAAAAAAATTTAAAATATAAAAATTATAAAATAAATTCATTTTTAAAATATGTTAGGATAATTTTTACATTTTTACTTCTTAGTGTTTAAAGAAAAGTTACGCTTATTTCTTTAAATAATATTTTAACTATTTAGGAATAGTATTTGCTATTTTTTTTTAAAATTCGTTAAGGATATTAAATTTTTATAATATTTTATATTATCTCCTGGTTTTCATTTAGTTCTAACACTTGTCGGTAAACAGCGTCACCTTCTTTTACCAAACTTTTTCTGACTTCACAGCCGGAATTCCGTCAGCTATTTTTATAGCATACACTAATTGCTGCGTTCAAATAAGTTTTCTTATTTGCCACCCAAGGGGCTATTGTTTTAGTTGGATCACTTTTCACGCACCATATAACTTTTTAATTTTTTATCGTTTGCTTCAATTTTAATTACATTTAGCTTAAATATATTCAATTTAAATATTTATAGTTTGCTTTAATTTTAATTACATTTAGTTTAAATATATTCGATTTATAACTTATCGTTTCCTTTAATTTTAATATCGGAAAAGCTTACTATTGACCATTTCTCAAAATATCATAGTTTAATTTAATTCTTATATTTAATTGATTAATTTAATAATAATCATAAAAAAGCGTACCTTTGGTGGCTAAATCTGTTCCTCGCAAAACTTTGCATAGAACTTTTCTTTAATATTTTTATTTTATCTTATAATTTATTAATTATTATGTAATTTATAATATATTAATCTTTTTTAGTTTTATCATACATGCTTTATAGCTTTATGGTTTTTTTTTTTTTTTATTTATTTATTTTATTTTTTTTTTATTTCTTATTTTTCTAGGATAACTAATTTAATTTATTTTAAAATTATTTTTTCAAGAATTTGTTTTCCGTTTATCTCTATTCTATAGTTCTATTGATTTTATAACCCCTTTTATGCAGTGTAATTGCTGAAGGGGACAGTTTAGCCACTAATTCTCCCTGTTATAACATCCCTGCTTATAACATTCTGCAGCCTGTTACAGAATCAATTACATCATATTTTCATTCTTTTGTTTTTCTTCAATTTTTATATGTTTTAATTTTTCAATTTAATTATTTATTCTCTTCATACTTTTAGTGTGTATCATATTATATTTCGTTAGTTTACTTGCTGTTAGAAATTTATCTGTAGCATATGATAGTTTTCTTTTATAGTTAACAATGCATTTTAATTTTTATTCATTTTTCTATGTTTGCAATTATTTACAGGTATATTTATATAGTTTAGTATATATGACTTTTACTCAATAGTATAATAACGATTTCTTCCGTGCTATACTATTTTCAAAGCTATTTCCTAAAATTATTTATAATTATAATGTATTAACATTTATTTGCATTTAATTTTTATTAACTACATATGTATATGTGTGCGTGTTGTACTTAAAGTAATGTAACTGTTTAGACTCAAAATTCTTAGGTATTAAACGCACAAAAAATAAAATTCTCATCAGAACAAATGAATATAATGAACAAGTTCTAAAATTTAAACGTCTCCACAGCGATTAATGGATCCTTTATTAAAACTTCTTTTAATTTTTATCCTTCATCTTCTTTCACCAGACACTTTAATATACCATTTATAGTTATTATTAATCATTCAAATATTAATTATTATTGATGTCATATTAATCTGGTTTTTATTTGTTGTTTATTGACGTCGCACATTAGACGTCACACAGAGATTAATGGATCCTTTATTAAAACTTCATTTAATTTTTATCCTTCATCTTCTTTCACCAGACACTTTAATATACCATATATAATTATTATTGATCATTTAAATATTAATTATTATTGATGTCGTATTAATCTGGTTTTTATTTGTTGTTTATTGACGTCGCACATCAGCAGTGATTTTGAACCAAGGATTTCGGAACACACATTTTAGTTACCAAATTCAAATAAAACTTCATAAACTTCATAAACATCAACAGCTTTTTGCCATTAAAAAGACGAACAAAAACAATTTTTGTCGCGTGATGCAAGAGTTGCCAGTGCGCCAACTCGTACCAGGTACAGAGCCAACTTAGCATCGACAATAATTTGATAATTTCAAAAATATTTTGAAATAATACGACTAGCATAATACGAACTATAAGTTTTTTAATAAATATTGGTAATCTGAAGTCATTAAAAAAAATATTCAATGAGTTAACCATTTTCAAAACATAACTTTTCTGCATCAATACACCTCTTTCAACACTTGTCCCAATTTTCATATACGCCCTGGAAGTCGGCAGCCACAAGGCTGTTCAGGTATCTCGTTGATGACGCTTGAACCATATTAATAATCCTGTAATGCTTTGTGGTGATAGGATTCACATATTTCACATAACGATACTGTTAGCGATATCGAATCACATATTCACATCTTTCACAAAACGATGTCCTATAATGCTTTTTCTTTTAATTCTATGTAACAAAAAGTAGTCATCGAAACCAGATCTGTACTGCAAGGGGCCGGAATTAGAACGGCGCTGCGACGTTGTGTTTGGTCAGTTTCTTTCTCACAATTAACTACGCGTAATTTTGCCCATTGTTGTGATGGAACATTCAGGTATCGACGATTTCCTTCAGACATGGCTGACCTATCCCTTAAGCTTTCTAATTACTTTTGCACAAAATTTGCTACGTTGTGCTATTCACGATTTTCTCTTCAATAACCTTGGAAACCTTTCGGTAATTTGAATTGCATGCATTTAATTTTTACCTAACCAAAACGAAACGTCATTAGATAAATTAGATGACGATAAGGAGTATAATGAGTTAAATTATAAGATAGAGATATATAAGCGAAATAGAATTGAAAGAAATAGGAGGGGCATCGATGATAAGGACAAGTTGATAAATGTTGAAGATTGAAATGAATGGTTGTAATTAATCGTTTATGTTAGAAAAAAATCTTATTTAGAGCAATAAGAGTTGAATCTTAGATAAACAAGAAGTTTATGAGACGTAGTAAGTGATTTGGTAAGCCAAGACTTTATTCTAAGAAAACAAACTAGGATTCATTGGGTTAAAGATTGATTATATATATATATATATATATATATATATATATATATATATATATATATATATATATATATATATATATCTTACAAATTCTATACTGCTAGCAGTATCGTTTTTCTGTGTTTTATCTAAAATTAGAGTTTTAAACTTATTGACAACTTATTTAAACTTTAAGATGGCTGTAGATTTAAATAATGAAGAAATACATCAAACGTTTACAGTTCAGTGTTTGTCCCACAAGATCAAACACCTTGTACACTTTCACATCGAATAAGACAAGAGCATCAATATTTTTCTTGCCAACTTTCAGTTTTTCATAAAAGCAAATGATCATAACAGCTAATGATAAATTATCAAATTAAATATATCTTAGCAATGTAAATATATCTTAAGTAAATTAAATGTAAATATAGTCAACATAAAAGAGAAAAAGGAAAATTGTTTGTGTGTGTGCGTGTGTGCGTGCGTGCGTTCAATTAACCCAACTATTGTGTTTCTTTGATTATTGAACTTTAAAATCTGTTTTACTTCCCTCAGGGCACAATAAAGAAACTTTAGATAGTCGTAATTATGAATTTATTAATATTACATGAGAGGAAAGGAAGATACATCGGAATAGCAGCAGACGCACGTCCACTCGCCTCAGTGGTTAGGAGAGAAGAGAGAGAAACTTTCACTGTATGTGAAGTTCAAGTAAGAATTATTCAGCTCACGTGGTAACAAATGTAAGGATCTTAGGCACGTTATATGAAGATTGAATGTCTAGTAAAGGATATCGCTACTAGTTTGAAACGAGGGAAAAGTCGATCTCAGGAGATTTAAAAATCTCATAAATTATATTAGTTATAAGATCCTATATATATATATTCAATAAAAAATTAAATGAAAATCAGTTACAGTGTATCGTGATCATAAATTTAGAAAATTCAAGATTTTTAAATTCAGTTGAAAATTTTAACTCTTTAAAATGTTTGAAGATGATAAACTGTCATTTTTCAGTACACTTTTATTTGATTTCTTTCAGGCCGAAGAAAAATTATTTTTTATTACCTAGTTCTTTATTTTTTTTCTCTCTTCCTTTTGTCTCATAAAAAGTTAACTTCCTAAAATTTTTCTTTTTTATATTAATAACGTGATGAAAAGATAAAATGTTTGAATTTTGTAACTATTGTTAATCAACCAATAATTTAACAGAATGAATCACTTTCAAGTGACATATGCAAGATTTAACTGTTTACTTAATTAAAGAAATAATTTAATAATCACAATTTCTTATTAATAGCAAAAATTATTTAATTGAAATTAAGTTATAAAAATGAAATTGGCGAGAAGTAAATTAAAATTATATTGTTTATACAACTAATCTTTATATACTGAATTAACCCGATAGAGATTTTCAATTCATATTACTCGATTATTCCTAGTTTTTTCCTGTTATTTCAATGACATATTGTGGCAACGATAAAAGCAAAATAAATATTTTCTGAATCATTACTTGTGTTTAATAAAATTTTTAATAAACTGTGGCGTGGTTTTTTCGGAATTTACTTATCGACTAATATTTCTTGTTTTTTTTTTATGATGTTTGAGTTGAAAATTTCTCCCTAAGAATGAAGCAAGACTTATGTAGATTATATTGAAATTAGTGAAATGTAATGGATATATTTGAAGAAATTTGTTTATAAGAAGTTAGGTATTTAATAATGAGGCTGGTAATTTAATGCATTGAAAAGGAATAAACTAAAGTTATCAAGGAAAATATCTGTATCAGACCTGAGTCGAGTAAGGAATTTATAAAGGGAATCCAAATAGGATCTGCAAAGAGTCAGTGACTCGAACCCTCATTTTTAATTCGCCTATCATCATTATTTAATTTTCTATTCATTTGACGGTTGATTCAAATTTATTTAAATAAGTTTAATAATTACAACAGAAGAAAAAAATAAAGAGACAATACCAGACGCTTTATAAAATGAATTTTAGCTGTGATTTCTCAGAATAACGTGTAAAGAAATATCCTTACATATTGCTACGAAACTACCTTGATACTTCCCTACATCGTTATTCTTATAAGAATAAAAAAACACGGACAAAGATTGCGTTGGTTCTCAAGTCAAACTAAAGCAATGACCCTTTAAACTTGGCAACAAACTTGATGACCATTTTGGTGACTTGGCCCGAAACTTGAAGCCTTTGGTGACAAAATTATGTTTCCAGCAAATGCCTTAATTTAATCAAAATCTCTATTAGTGTGAAAGTTCCGGAGTTTTGATGAATTTTCCCTGTGACGTCACACTTGCCGATATGGCTATAAATACGAAGAGATATAAAGCTGAAGGGAATCCGTTGGAGTCTGCGTTTGGAAGCGGTCAGCATTGGTTGAATGGATCATCTGAAGAATTGTCAGTAGCTTGGCCGAGTGAATCTGCCGGGAATCAACATGCATTTGCCAAAAGTTGCAGGAGTCAGTACTAAATATTTATCATCGTGAAAATTGGTCCAACTTGTAAGCAGGTGAACTGAACGTTACTGAAGCATTTGTGACTGTTATTGTATCTGTATTGCTAATCTGTACGAAAGCTCTGTTACCTGATTGTGCTTATTAATCTGTCCAAGTTTTCTTACTTGAGTGTCGTCTTATCCTGAATATTTGTGAATAAAGTATCGTTTGCCGTTATTCTTCTTTTTCGACTGATTTCCCTCGTTACACCCACAAGAGATCGGAGAGGTTTCTTTTAACAATATGTATAAAAAGATATATATATATATATATATATATATTGATGGAATAGCATTTAGAAAATACACTTAAAAATTTATCAGATTTTCATCATTAATTACATGTTACTTCTATTTAATAACATAAGAAAAACTTACAAAATATAGATTTTATGCAATTGATGTCAAAGACTCTGTCAACGTTTCCAACGTTAAAGCTTCTTTGATAATGAAATAAATTTGAAATTCTAATAAATATTAGGAGTATTCAATATGACATTGCCTTGTAAAAACATTTTTTCAACCTTTTTTTCGGAGAAACAAGATGCGCCTAATTAAGGAAAGGATTACCGAATTTCCTAATGTATTTATTTGTTTTCCTTTCATGATCTTATTTTCTATTTTAAGACGACAATTTCCAATATGGTAGAGCTTAAAAGAAGGAAAAAAATTCTTAAACTTCCATTTAACTTCTTTTTTTTTTTTAAATCTTGTTTTTCAACATAATCCTCTGGAATTACGTTGAGTAAAAAAAATCGAAAGTATTAAGGGAAAAAAAATATTTTAAATCCCTTTAAAATAAATTTTATTTCTCATAGTAGTTTTTATATCGTATAATAATAAAAGTTGAAAGTCAAAGCATGTATATCTTTTGTTTTTTATCGAAATTCTGAAAATGAAATGTTTTGATGCTTTTTCTCCTCTGAGTTCGATAAATAATTTTTTTATATATTTCATACCGATAAAAATCGTACCCAATGTGAAACATGTTTTCTGGGTCATATTAAAATAAAATTCACGCAAACATTCACATATTTTAAGGCGATATACGATAAAATGGTATCGGTATAGCCTATAAAAATCATTACATTTTCATGTAAACTTTTTACACACACACACACACACACACATATATATATATATATATATATATATATATATAACTATGCTGATTTGTTGTCATAATTACATTTAATTCGAATACTCTTATTTAATACACTCGATCCGAAAAGTAAGTTAGGTACATGTATCAAAGTGCATTAATTCGAATTTCTTATCAAATCATAACGAAGGTATTTTAATAAAAACTAGAAAAAACAGGGGGGAACTCGGAAAATAAATAAGTAAAATAAATGTTTGCTTTCAGAAATTAAACACAACGGATATGATTTTATAGATTAAGCATGTAGAAAAAGATATTGTTTGCTGTATTTATTAAAGAAATATTTTGAATAAGGAATAAAATTTTATACGAGTAATTGAAAATTTTTTCTTTTATTTTGTTAAGCAATAAAAGCATTTCACGCATGGTGCTTAGTAAAATGATAGCGAATTCAATGAAATATTTTATGAATTGAGAATAAAATTACTTTTCCATAATTAATTATTAAAACATAATATACAAGTAAAAACTCATCCAAACTTCATTGGAAAGACTATCAGATTCCGTATCATCCTCTTTTGTAAATTTAATTTAATACGAAAGTTTTGCAATTAATTTAGGAAAAAACTCTGAAAGGTATTAGAGAACGTCAATTCAAATCAGTTGTAAAACTGTTTGGTGGAAATTTCTTCCCTAATCATGCCAAAAAGTTGGCCAAATTGAGCAGAAGAAAAAAATAATATGAATATATGCGGATAAGAAATGGGGCTTAACAGATTTAAAATTTCACAAAATTTGAGTATATTTTTGGCCATTTCCTAAGGTTTCGATTATGTATAAATTAAAATAATATTGTCATTAATGAATTACAAAAAAATACTCTTCATGTTTTGTTAAGTATATCAGAGCAAATCAATTACATTACAGATTTGTGAAAGACTCATCTCTAAACACGCCAAAGAAGTAGCCACGTTTAGAAGAAATAATTTTAAGATTACCAAGTCAAAAAAGTAGCGGATTGATCACGAGTCCAAAGAAAAAACATAAGAATTGAGATTGGCTTTGCTAATTTCATTTTAACATATGCTAATCTTACTTTTTACCCTTAAATTCTTGAAAAAGTAGAATTATTCAAAGTGAACATTAACTAACGTAAAGTAAGCGTACTTCCAAGCTCCACAGAAGCAATTATGTCAAGAAAAGAAAATAAATTTTTTTAAAAAAATGATTCTGCAATGAAAATCAGTTATTAAATTAAAATAAAAGCAAATGAGATAAATTAATAAGGTAGGCCTTAATATTTTGTTCGAATATTAAATTAAAAGAAAACGATAAAATATTAAATTAAATATATCTAAGAAATACATATATATCTCAAATAAAAATTGAATTGTTACAATCATAATCTATTATAATGTCAATTTTTTTAACCTAACATCATGTATCCTTTATTTTATACCCGCTCCTTTTTGTTCACACCGTTTTCTCAAAACGACAACATGTTTGCACATGCTAAAAAAAAGGTGGCTTCACAAATATAAAATTCCTCATAATTTGATTCTGTTTCTGCCATTTTCCTGAGTTCTAATTACTTATAAATTAAAGCGATATATATCATTCATAAATTATAAAAATGTCTTCGTGTTTTGTTAAGAATATAATTGCAAATTTATAGCATTTCGGTTTTGCAGAGATTTCTTCCCTAAGCAAGCCAAAAACATAAACAAGCCAAGGAGAAATAGTTTGAACATCACGCGATCAAAATAAGAGTGGCGCGGGCACGGATGTACAAACATAAAATTCTACATTATTTGTCTCTGTTTTCGGTCATTTTCAAGAGAATTATGATTACGTATTAATTAAAATAATGTAAAAATCACTAATTTTTTTTAAAAAAAATCTCGCCTTATGTTATTAATAAATCAACAATTTTTTGAAAGAAAAGTTCTAATTTCAAAACGAATTCTTTTATTCACAAGTGTAATATTGCAGGCGATCTTTTTTTTTTTCAGTTTTGTCTCACAAATATTGTCAGGAAACACACAAAATGACTGGAAAAAAAATGCTGAACAAGTATTTACAGAAACAAAATAGGTTTCCAAAAAGAAATAAGTTCAACTGGATATCATAAGCTTTTTTACACAATGGTGGCCTCGCAAAAGGTAAAATTCCACATAATTTGACTGTATTTTAGACTGTTTACCGAAGTTTCTCTTACGTATGCATTAAAATAATGTAATCATAGATAAATTACAAAAAAAATCCTCTTTTGTAAAGTTTTATTTCAATCAATAACAATTTTGAAAAACAATTCTATTTTCCAAACTAATTCTCTTTTTTTCGCTATTTCGACAATGTAGTCGATGTATTGGTATGATCTTTTCCCGTCTCGTGTTAGAAACATAAAATATGAACTGGTATAAAGTGCTTGTCAGGTATTCACGGAAACAAAGTAGGCTTCCAGAAAGACATAAGTGTATCTAGATTTGATAAATTATTTGTCGGCATTCTCAGACGAAAATACCCAAATTGATGGATGATTCACAGCAGATGCACTTTTCTCTCATCTTCCTTAACCAGAATTCTGGATAGAAAGACTAGAAGATTGTCTTGCAATTTCCCCTAGCAGAAGAAGCTGAACAACCCAGAATAATAGCATGTTTTGTATTTCGTTGCATCATGGAAATACGAATGCTTTGCGTATGTTATGACTAATAATGACAGACAAAGAGGTTTTTTTTCCATGCTAATGGAAATATCAAACAGCGGTATAAATTGCTAAGAGTTCATGGTTTATATTAACTCGTGAAAGTACAATTACTTTCTATTTTCGTTTAAAATAAATAATAAATTACCATAAAAACTATTAAACCTACACACATTAATACTTTTTATCTTGAGGAGACTAGTTCAATAAAATGTATACAGATTGTTGCAGCAAATGAGCCATGACATTAATCTTATGTATAAACAGATTTGCTTTTAAAATAATGTTCACTTAAAATTTTGGGGATGTATTGAGATGAAACCTATTTTAAATGTTTGGTATTTTTATCCTCATTTGTGGTTTTAAAAGGAATTCCTCAAATTATTAAGATCAATATCAATTTATACTATCCACATGAAGCCGAGATGTACAGAATTCGTTGTGCTTTTTAGAAAATAATGTGGGTTGAATGTAAAAGTAATATATATTAAGACTATATCTTTATGTAAATATTTATTTTATATTTTCATTTTACAGTAAAAATGCTTACATTTCTCTTAGGATGTATTTAATTAAACAATGTATTGTTTACTTTAATTTTAATATTTGGACAAAATACTGTTGCATACGATCGTTTGCTTTTGTATTAATATTTAATTTAATAAATAGATTTTCATCTTATAATCATTTACTTTCTTTTAGTTGTCACTAACTTTCTTTTAGGTATCGTTTTGTACCAACTTTATACAACTAAAAGAAAGTAAACTGTTTAAACGTTTCCAGTTATGATAAGATTTCAATGAAACAATCACGAAAATACTTATATTTTTTACAAATTTTAAGTTAATCATTTAAGACGAAGTTTTTTACGGGTAACGATATTACCGTAACTATCAGGCCAACAGATAGCTTTTTAGAATTCAACAATTTCTTTTTTTGTCACATGCAGATTTTTCATTACCAAGCACTTTTTTAGGCAAATAACAAAATTTTCGAATTAATAACCTATAATCATGAGTATTTAAAATCAATTACGAATAAAACAAATATTTGTAATAAATTACACACACGTACACAAAGTAAATATTTCTTTTAATCGGAACTTAAATGTCTTGGGGGAATATACTATTTGCAAAATTTCATCAAACTAGTGAAAACGCCATTTTGAAATACTTTTTAACACAGAAAGTATTTTTTATAACTCTATAAAAAAAACTTATAGAGTAATCAGAAATCCATTTTTGAAACTTTGTCAAAATTTTAAAAAGCTTAAGATTTGTATACTTAAAACGGGACTTGGGGTTGGGGATTTTCCATTCCAAGAATTCAAAGAATTTATTTCAGAAATAGGAGACTTTTCATAATAATCAAGAACTCCACATGGAATAGAGAAAAACATGTGTTACTTTTAAATCAGCACAACAAATGTTAGTTAAATTCTATCCTCCCTCTCTCTCTTATATATTATATTAATTTTGTAACATTCTTCACATTGATGGGCTTAGAAAAAAAGACGCATTTTTGTAATACCATGCTTCGGAATAATTTTCCATTTGAATTTTAATCATTTTTAAATATTATTTCCTTCAACTGAATTATTTTTACAAAAGGACCTCACATATTTTAGGTTAATCTTCTTCCTTAAAGTCAACATTTATTTTATTATTGCTGATTCAAAAAATAAATACAGGGTGGTTCAATAGTATAGTCACAACATTTGAAATTCAAAAATTACTTTCTACAATTAATTTATTTTAATTTTTTTTATTTCAGGTTATCAATGAGTAATCCTTGGAAATGAATAGGATATATTAACGATTGGTCAGTGAGTTAAAATACTCGTAATCAAATTTTATCTCGAGGTAGAAAACGCACTAATCCTCAATGGTAAAAAGTATCGGGAAATTCATCAAAATTTCGTGTGTCCTATAGTCGAGAACCTACCAAAGTTATGGTGGCAACAAGATGATGCCACTGCCCACACAGTTGAATCAACAATATAACTCTTAAAACAAGTTTCACCTGGCTCCACTATTCCAGACTTCCTTCTACGAGCATTTGAAAGATAGGCAAATATGGCTGAAGAAAATTGTAGAAAAGGCAAAGAAACATTAAGACAGATGATAATTTACTCTTAAGTAAAAGTGCGTCAGAGCAAACAGAACAAAATGGTGGTTATTAAAAGAATGTAATTTTCAGTATTAAATCAAATTTATTTCCAAGAGGTATTTTTTTTTTCTGTTTACAAAAGAGCAAATATGAATTATTAATAAGTAAAAAAGTTGCTTCATTTAAAAATAGTCATGTGACTTTTGGTTCACCCTGTAATAGCTTCTTTCCTAATAAATACTTCAAAAGCGTTCTGAATTCAGAAAAGAACTTTCTAGTAACTAATCTGTTCAGTCTACTCAACTATCTAACGAGTGAGTTAAACTATTGTCTATTTTATATATATTTTGAAAAACATTCAGACCTTGTTTAGTAAGTAGATGACAAAGTTCTCAATGCAACAGCATTTAGGATCCCATCAACCGGCCATTTTGATTTCTTCAGCTAAAAGTTAATCCCAGAGTACTTCTGCGGAATTAAACTTTTTCTCCAATATTCAAAAATATTTTACCCCTATTTTAATGATTCGTTTGCGAATTTTCCGGTCCTTAAAAATATTTTAAAATATTTTTAAAAATCGGAGGAAAAAGGTAATTCAGTAGAAGCATTCACTATTTTTTGCTCTTTCAGATGCACCTAATTGCATTCAAATAGATCAAATAGTAAATATTTGAGAACGAAAGTCGAGATTCCATAGGATTAACATTACGTTCACGAAATCAAAATGACGGGTAGACGGAAGCCTGAAGCGAATGGGCTTAGAGATAAGGAACTTTGTTCTACAAAAAAAATGCATATCCGAGAAATTCGAACCTTTATCAGATCTGTTCCCATTCAACCTATTCAATAAAAGTAAGTAATAATAATATATTTGAACATTAACAAAGTGACAAAAGAATTAGAGAGCTTTTTTTGTAAATGTATGACAACATTTAGTGGCCCGACTCTTCAACAATCTAAAATGTAAAATTTTTAAACATTAAATAGATTCGTGTTTTCATAAAAATTTGAATATTGATGTAAAAATAAAATAATTTTGGAGAACTGAGAAATATCAACATTGTAATTCGATTCTTTAATATTGTGTTATACAACGATAATATAAAATTTAAGATTGAAAATGATACAAAGAATCCTGTTTGGAATGTAAATAATAATCTAAAATCAGAGCAAATCACTCCGCTATGAAACTCGTTTGCCAATGAAAACACATGCAAGGAAGAAAACGTATTTCAAAAGTAGTCATTCAGAGAAAGAAAAAATGGCGTCGTCTTAATAATATGAATAGTTTCATCAAGGTTAAATTAAGGTAATATATCAGTCAATAGATAAAAACGTTTTTAATTTTTATGCAAATTTCACTTCTATCAAACATTAGCTTTAAAAGAAGTTTTTAACTATAATACATTTTTGAAGATTAAACTCATTACTGGAAAAGCAGGCAAGAATGTTGACACACACAAACTTTTTACTTTATACATTAGATTATTTTTCTCATCACTAATGAACACAAAACTTGATTGAAAAATAATGTCTCGACGGTCAAAACCACAGTTCTTATTGTAACTGAAAGCTACATGTGTCCTCTATGTAATTCAATTATTTCCTTTGTTCTTAGGTATCGTAAATGTGCTAAGAACCGAAGAAGGTGGCGACCCACATGAAGATTAGACTAAAGCAGTGATGAGTTAATTTCACCCGATCTTCTACTTTGCGACTTTCATCCCTTCCTAAAAATTAAACGAGCACTTTAAAGGACATCACTTTTATTCTGATGCCGAGGGAAAAGCTATCATTAAAGTTTTGGTTCGAAAATAACCACCGGATATAGGATTTTTTTTTTTTTTTTTTTGAAAAGTAGAAAAATAAATTTTAAAATTTTTTAGAGATTTTTGTAATTTGTACTTTCGGAATAATCATTATCATGAATTTTTTTCATTTATTATGTAAAATGAACAGACTAAAGAACAATGCTATTTTGTAGAAAGTCAAACATCTGAGAAGTGAGAAACGTAAATGGTCAGATCTTAATTGACTTCGTAATAATTTACATTGTTCGATAGTTCAAATTATGAATATTCGCTGTATAATAAGTTATTTTAATAAGTTAAATTAGAACTATTATTTTATTCAAATAATATTCTTTTAGTTTGCTTTATTGGATCACAGTGCCTAAATTTTCGTTTGTGTATCCTTGTTCTTTTGAATAATGGTTTTTACCAATTTTTGTTATAAAGTAATTTGCAGAGTGAAACGGTTTGAATCCATGAAATATGTATAACCACGCGTTTCTATCCAAAGCCAGAAATACCAATCTAAATTATTTTATCTCTTATTTTTGAACTCCTTTATGTACATTATTGTTGACTTGATCTCATCAATTTTTAAAAAGTATTATAACACCGTAATTTAGTGCTACCTTTCCATGTACTACTAAACGGTAGCTAGATGGCGCCACTTGTTCTTTTTGGTTAAGAGACAAGCGCAAGCAGGATGAAGGAAAGAGACCTCTTAGCAGAATGACGGTGTATATTGGTGAATCTGAGTTTTATATATGTTTGTATCCTGTCTTGTGTTGTGGAACTAGTTAAATATTAAATAATATTTGCTCCTGAAACCATCCCGGCTGTTCATTATTTTGTCCTGAAATAATAACAACATTGGAGGGATACAGTATTTTTTTTATTAAAATTATTAAATATTTAATTTAATACATATTTACTATAAATTCCATGTACTTATTTATTTTAATTTTAATCTATTTTTACTATTGCAATAATTACATAATTTATTATTAAATTGATTATTGATATTAATTAATTTAATAAATATAAATTAATAATTGATATCTATTACTACTTTAAATCTTTAATTTTATGAAGTTTTTAATTTCAAATACCTTTTTATTTTCATTATAGGTTATATTATGTTCTTTGTTCTTGTCAAGATTTCTTATTCCTTTTTATATTGCTTAATGTATTTTTTGATTATATATATATATATATATATATATCTTCAAAGAAGTTTCCAGATTATTGATCAATACGGTACCTCGCTATAAAGTTAAGCACTAGGCCTTCCACAGAGCATATCTCTTTGGAATCAACTGTTTAAATCGAATGCGGGTGATAAAACAATAAAAGCATCCAAGTTAGAAGAATTCTTACAAAGTTATATACGGTCTGAGATACCGGATGTCATTCCTAATACACTTCTACATCCTGTTTGGAAGAAGAATGGGGACTGGAGAGAACAAACATAAAGATTAAATCAATACAATATTCCTCAGAAAGGAACAACAGTGTCTTAGAAGATGGACTCGGAATTTGATGGATTGGACGGTTGTGATGAAAGATGAAATTTATCTTAGATAGAAAACACAGGGGTAGATATATTTGTCTAGTTGGTTCAAAACCTTAACCTGACCGTAATTCTCCCAATTTATTGCTTGCAAACATTAAAATAATTTGTAGTAGTGTTTCAATCTACAAGTATTTGATTTATTTGATAAAAATACGGAATACATAGAACGAGTAGTGAATAATAGAATAATAACATAAAACGAGTGTAGAAATAGTAACATAAAAATATTTGTAAACACTGCGTTTTGTGCTTATAATATTTTCTACATCAAAATCTTAAATTTATAAATTATATGCGATAAAAATCACAAAATACGAATCAAATACTTAATAATTATGTAAATAAGTTTAAAAGAATAATCAGTCAAATGATATTTATTTAAGCTCCCGTAATTTTCAATGAATTTTGTTTTAATTAAAGAAGCTGAAAGTTAATTACTACAAATGGCTATGATAAATTAAAATGGAGAACTACAAAATATAAATTAATTTAATACATAATCTAAAGTTTGAGCATTATCTGACAGATATTTAAATAGGAAATTTCCTTTGAAACTGAAGACGGACACAAAAAGCTTGTTAAAGTATTTTCATAATCTCAAAAAGAAATTGAAATTATGATAATATTACCATAGTAATATAATAAATAATTGAAAATTTTAATATGTGGATTTTAATAACAATTATTGAGCATTTTTTTAAATTTCAAATGATAAAAAACCCTGCCGATTTTTCTTAATTCAAAAATAAATATGTATAGCATATTTTTGATTATTGATAAAAAAAAAAAAAAAAAAAGGTTAAGACTTTCTGTGTGCATGAATACGTACGTGTGTGTAATTTCCTTTTTTTTTTCAAATTACATTGAAAACAGAAATTCATTTCTACTATAAGTTCGTGGAAACCCCTTGCCTTGCTCAATGAACTGCGAGTCAGGTAATCTATAATAATTTATAGATCACCGGACTCGAAGTTTTTTCGATTATTCCAGTCGGAATTCTATGGAGGAATTTTGTGTTTAATGATAGGGTTAATGATCACAATTCAACGACACCTCAAAACTCTCATTACGGAATAAAATATAGGAGAATAAAGCATTAGCTCAAGTATCACCCTCAAAATATGATTATAGTCAAAATTACCAAATATGCCGTTCTTTTTCTATTTAAAACAGTAGTTCTCAAACTATGGTAAGCATATCTTTGGGAGTGTACAACGGCAGTTCACAAAATAAAAATTCCGAAACAAATCAAACAAATGATCCCCTTGTTCCTTTAGTAAAGAGAACTTCAGCTCAAGAAAATCGAACCAGAAATGCCCATTTCGAGAAATGTGTATTACCACGGCCTCCACTACAAAGTGAGACATTTCAAATTCCTAAAAGTAATTATCACTTGTTAAATAGGATGATTTAGGAACATTTCTTGAATGTAACTAGCTATTGGACTAATTAATTGTATCATCATAGACGCTGTTTAAATATATACTAATGAACGCAAAGACGACAGAGATTGTTCTAGAAGTGAAATTTACATTATATCAAATAACTGTTCCATACAGACGTAGCAATGAATTCTGACTGTTCGTCAATTTCTCGTTGCAAACTAATTGCCATAGATATAGATTCCTTTCGGTTCAATCACTACATGTCAAGAATGAAATCTGACAGCGAAAGTTCCTCTATTCTATCAACTTGGCACTCAACATGAGAGTGGCTATGGTGGTGTAGCGATTAGCATGTCTGATTGTGAGCACTGCCGACCCTGATTCGATTCCCTATGGATTCGACTTCAGAATCTGGTCATGGATGAACTCCGCTCTTCATTCTACCGGGGTCGATAAATCGGTACTGAGTTTACTATATATGATAATTGTGAGGTTCAGCATCAAGTTAGACACTCGGCCTAGACACCAACTATTAATTAGCGTCTAAGGCTCAAAGGCTGCAGAAACGGTGATGTGCATCACCTGATAGGACATTTTAGACCCTGGCAAACTTTAACCTTAAACTTAACCCAGCATTAGAAGGCCGACTAGTACGAGAGTAGCTATGTTCGATGAGTTGAAATGGATCTATTTGTTTCCAGAGGCTCATCTACAATGGATACCTTCTCATGTTAACCTCGCTTACGATTGCAGACGGATAGGCCAAAAAGAATGAGTGTAAGTCATCTGTTTTCCCGACCTCTTTGATTTCTATGAAACTATATCCCATATTTAAATGTAAAAGCAGAGCCTCTTGGATCACACCATTAGTGCACAAATTGTATCATGGTGTTCGTCCGGAGGATAACCTAAGCATCTGAGGTTTATAACTTACTTCAACAGAACAATGTCTTTTCCAGTCTGCAGCAAGTGTTGTATTATCTATACTTCCATTGCCCCCCCCCCCATAGAATCTTCTATTCAATCTATTAATGATTTTGGATTTCCTTAGAGTCCATAATGTCATGGACTTTGCCTAGCTTAACTGATCTTTGGGGACTTGAAACAACAGCATGAACATTTTCCTTGTATTTTTCCTTGCATTGCCACCAGTAGGAATCCAATAAAACAGCTAAAGCTCATTAACCTTTGCGTCGCTAAGGCGGCCCCTGTGTAAAGACGAGTCTCTGATTGAGTTCTATAACCAAAGCGAATGGATAAACGAGCTGGAGACAGAATGGGAAGGAAAAAAAACAGTTCAGCGATCGACATAAACCCTGACAATCTAATTTTGTCATTCACAGAAAATAAAAATAAAGTTATAAAATAAAATGATAAAATAAAGAAATATAGTTCCTTGAATTAATTTTAGTTTTAAAAAATATTTTTTTAGTTCCTTATGAACTGTTTATGTCAATGTGTTAAATAAATTTTTGTTTAAAGAAAATCATTTGTATAATTAGAAATATTTTTCCAAGCCTAGTGATTGAATTCTAAGAACTTATTATTTGTCGTATGAATTGATTTTTATTCTACCAAACAGCATTTTTTTTTCTTCGATTATCAAAAACAAAATCTTAGGCATCTGGATCCCGTTTCAAGTTATAAACTTCCAAAACGCTGGTCTCAGAACCATCGCACCTAACTAATCTCTTGAACACATCCGTTGAGAGAAAAATAAATTTAATTTCGTTACAGAATCCATGAAGAAAAGAACGTCGACGAAAAATTTTCTTTCACCCATATCGTAATATTTTCATGTATCAAGACTGCAATTTTTTATATATTTCTTTTGAGATACAATTTATTATATTTTGCAAGTCTCCCGAAATACCTTTTGATATCCTGCATTGTGAAAGTTTTCAATCATATATTGTTTTGAACGGATTTGCTTTTCACTGATTCATAAACCTGTTGTTTCATACTGATTCATATGCATATTACTCACTTATTTTCTTAAGCGTAATTCACAATTTTTCAATTAATGCTATGAATAATTTTTCAAAGAAAGAGAACTGCTATCAAAATACATCAATTTTTTTTAATACGTATTGAGTTCAGCTTATTCTACTTTATTATGTAAGAAATACGCCACAAGATTAATAATATAACATTTTTTTTATTTATTACAGGTGTTATATTTCTTTAAAAGAATTTAAAGATAAGACTGAAAGGCTGCAGAATTGAGTAGTTTCCAGTTTCCCATGTTGTTTCCAATCGTGTAAGTTTTCTCTCTTAGAATACTATTTTTCGGAAGAGCAAAAATAATTTTTTTTTTATTTCATAAACATAATCCATTTTATTTATAATTCTACAAAAAATATAATTGAATATTGACTTACAAAATAAAATCATTCTAGGGAAGTTCAAAAAGTACCTTTTTTCGACAGAGGGCGTCGAAAAGCCGAATTAGTGTTATCAATATTTGTGTGCTGCCCCCCCCTTAATTGGCTCCAAGCAAATTTAATACTTACTAATTTGTCAGTTTTGATTCAGCAGTAAAATATTGGATTGATGCCGCGTCTAGTTGTCTTAGAGTTGCTGAAATCTCCCTTGATTTCGAGTTTCACCGTTGATGAGCCCTGGAGTATCATTGTATGAATACGCCAAAACCTAAACGACAATCAATACAATAAGTTGCTTCAAATGACTGTACTCCAACGAAAGCGAAGATGGTCGGAAAAGTGATGGCGATGATTTTTTGGGTTGCGAAGGGCTCGTTCTCATGTATTTCTTAGAAAAAGGGAAAACGATCAATGGACTACGCTATAGTTAGTCACCCCATTCCCATTTCTTATTCCCAACACGGGTACTTCTTGAACCATCCTCAAACAGTCTATTTCAATATTATCAATAACACTCTTGGGATTTGATGTAAGAGATACAACGATACTCAACCACATTAAATTTTTAACCCACACTTGTGGGTAAATCAGCGATCGAATTTAACCTGAACTTGACAAACCTAAATAGCTTGACAATAAAATAAAAACCTGACAAATACTTGTATTAAAAAAGCAATTTTCCTTGTCAGACTGTTTTAGAATTGAATATTTTCAGTTGTAGTGTTTTAGAATTCCTGTTGAAAGCTTCGTGCGCAACACTATCAAACTGAAATTGGAACATTTAATATTTTAGTACATTTAGTATATTTATTAAATGGAACTGAATGTAGATTCCTATTTGGGTGCATTTGTATCTTACTCGAGATGGGTACTAAATGTAAATTGTTTTTTAATTTTTTGTGCGTTGATTAGCATTGAGTTACAAATGTTATACGAATGAATCATTGTAGATAATGAATTTAATGATACAATCAGATTCGAGAATTTTATATTAAAATAATTTTGATAAATAATACGTATTACAGATGAATTAATTTGTGAAAACGTGTTTCGAATATTTAATATGTTATCGCTTTTAATCTTCCCTGCTATGTTTCTAAGGTAACACAACGAAAAAAGAACTCGACTGGATAAATTAAATAATATCATAATTAATTAAGAAATACCGTGTTAGCTATGCTTGTTTTGAAGTTTTATTTCAATACTTATTGAAAAAATGAACTTCCTATATAGTCACAATTAAGTTATCATTATATAATTTTAAACTAATAAATCGTCATTAAATATATATTCTATTCTTGTCATAGATATTAAATACATATATTAAACTGGTCTTTTTCTAAATAATTCCTCGTGTATAAAATAACGTATTCATTGAACAAAAATTCTGAAGTAAATTTTTATTTGAAATTTAAAAAAGGTACAATTACCTGATTGTAAGGCAACGATAAAAAGAAAACGTATGATTTTTTATTCACCGCTAACCATCGTTCAAAAATAACATCATTCTTCAGTTTTCAGAAAAAAGCGCCTTTAAAATACATTTTGTATTTATTTTATTTTATGCATTAAATGCGTAATTGCAATGCCTTAGCCTTATAAATTCCACTTATCAAGGAAAGCGGACTAATTTTCCACGAACAAGAAATCTGTAGTAATTGTGTGTTGAAAATAGATCGATAACGTAAACATTTATTTTTATATTTTTATTATACTGAAGCAATAGTTATATATATCTCTCTTAAGATATATTTAATTTCTTAGTATAATTTATCATTTGCTTTAATTTTAATATCCAAACAGACTATTATTACCTATTTTAATGCTTTATCGTTTACTGTTTAAATATTGGAACAGAATATTATTTTTAGCTTTAATATTTTATTGTATGCTTTAATATTTTATTGTCTACTTTAATATTTTATTGTCTACGTTAATATTTTATCCTTGTTGTAAAAATTTTAATATTTACCTTAATATTTTCATTTTTATCACATAATTGTTTGCTTTCATTATTTTTATCGTCTAAATTTGCCATTGCTTTTGTACTTAAAAGCTTGTATATTGCAATTGTGATAACAAAATGGAGATGGAATGAAAAAAGGAGATTCGGGGAAGTCAATTTATCACAGAAATTTTAATTTAATCATTCAAGACAGTTATTTTTACAGGTAATGATAATACCAGATCTAAAAGGCTAACTGAAAGCATTTTAGAATTCAACACTAATCCTTATTTCATAGAAAAGAAAGTTCTATTTTTTCATTCATATTTAGTAAAAGCAAATCAGTTACAAGATAAAAATAACGAAATTGTATATAAATTTTATAATGTTTTTGTAAGAAGAATCAGTCAAAAAAATTCCGTGTTAAATTATGGGGATCAAAGTTTAAGTAATACTGTTTCATATATAAGGATCACAATATTGTCCTACGGATTTTATTCTCTTTTTCAGAAAACTAAAACGTGATATTTGCTACATAAATAATCTTGCGATTATGAGTACTCTTACTTTATTGCCCGTGTCTAATGGTTGTCTGAAAGCAGTCTCATTTTTCTGATCAATTGCTGTTTCGTGGCAAAGAATGTGTCTACAGAAACTCTTGCTTTTCCTTTGAAATTGCGAAAGGAGAAAATAGATGAAAATATACTTTTTAAGTCTAAAATGAAAATGTACAGAACATGTTGGTTGCAATTTTTTTCAAGAAATAATGATTAATCCACGAAATCCTTTTACAAAACGGAGAAATGTATAAGAATTAACTTCTGTATTGAAAGAAATATTAAGTGTTAAAAATACCTGTTTTAATAAATGAAAGTGAACATTCCATAAAGTAAACAGAAAAATTCAAGATAAAAAACGTAAGCAAAACTTGTTTAATATTACTTCATAATCATTTTTATTGTTATTTTAATTATGATATTATTATTTTAATAATAATAAAATATATGTATCACAATTATATTGAAAAATCAGTCGAAACATTTATTGCAATTATTGAAGATTTTCTCTGTATAAAGTAGATGTTCAAAACATATTGACAGCTAATTGATTTATATGCTAAAAGAACTATTTGATTAGGTGTAATAATTTCAGAAATGAACACTTGTTCTCTTTGTTTCTGGTAATAAATATACAAATTTATAGAGATACTTTTTTTTTTAATTTCTTAGTAATTTCCCTATGAGTATAAGAGTAGATTATTTTTTATCATGATATCTGCCAATGAAGATTTTGATAATTATACATCACGCACTTTATCAGATATTCAATAATAATATAATTCTTGCATTAGCATTTGTTACGAATTTATAATTATTTAACTATTTTTATGCTATAGTTATATTTGAAGCTTATGCATGTTAAATATTATTGTATCGTTATTTAATTATTAAAATCAGTAAGATGCACTAACTATAAACATATTTCTGTTGTATATGAATGAGGATTCACTTGTAAAAATATATCTTTGGTTGGTCAATGTTTGGCTTAAGATTTTGAAAAATATTAAATTCAGCTACTTAAATTAATGAAATAAAGAATTTATTTCTTTTATTAATTTATAACAGGACACGGATAAATTAATTATATAATACCGTATTAAATGAATTTTTTGAAAATAAATCTGTGAAATATTTTATTACGTTAAAATTTGCAAAAAAAAAGAATTATTTAGATGGATTGCAATAGAAAAAGGCAATAAATTCAAAATACAAATCACGTTTCTTTTATTAACTTCTACGTCAAGTGTAAAGGAACAAAAAATTTTAATTATTAATTATGTTTACAAAATTTGAAAGAAAATTAGTTTCTAATTTTTCGTAAATTAAATAATCGATATAAATGTCTTTGAACTGACTTTACATTCTGTATAAAAACAACAAAAATCTGATTAAAATTTAAAAGCTTAAATTAAATGGTAAGAATACTTTTATTAAAAAAAGAAACATTTAACAGCCCTTAATCACAAATTGCTAAAATTTATCCCTTCCGCAACTCAAATCATTCCTAATTTGTTAATTAGTTGTATCTTATTTAATTTTGTGAATTTTTCTTTGCGGTGATTTTTCATATTTTGACCAAAAATAAAAACAACTTTAATCTAGAGAAATCTTTTTACAAATCACTCATGATCTGTGAAATTGCTTTTGACGTTTAATCATAAAAAGACACAGAACACAAAACCCACCAAATTCGTCTTTAAAAATACTTTTGACTACAAAAAATACTCTATTCCATAATCTATCATTAGCAACAAAAATTATTCAAATAGAATTATTTTTCAGTCATGCAGAGTTATTTTTATTTCAATAAGCTTATAGTTCTCATTTTAGTGGCGTAATCGAAACATGATTACGTTCATTTTTCACTATATAGTTTACTATATAATGAAAAATGAACATTACTCACTATATAGTTTTTCTATATTCGAAACTTGTGACTCGAATTTCACTTCAAAGTCATAGTATACTCATGTTACGTTTTTTTATATATATATAATGAGGAAATGCATCTATGGATTCTTGATTATTCTGGTAATTTAATTAAAATTATGTACTATATAATTAATTTACTAAAATGTTATTTCGAATATTTTTTCAGTAAAAGGTTTTATTTTAAAGTTAAAAAAAAATGTCTTTTTCTAGTAATTATTCAATTTTTTTCCCATAAAAATTACGTTTTACTTTAAACTATGTCTTTATTTTATATTTATATGTAGTAGACATTTTTCAAAAATTCATTTTTAAGGGTTTAAATCGAATGAAACTCTAGTTTTATTCAAACTAATATGAAAAAAAAAAAAAACTGGAAAAAAATTTAATAATGCAAAAAGCTATGAGTAAATATTTTCAAAACTCATTTTAACGTATTGTAAATAAAGATAAAAAAAAATTTCATAATAAATTCTATATGCATCGAAAAAAAACTATATATTTCAACATTTTGTGAGTCACATATCATCTAAACAATTTAAAACTTTTAACTCTAAATTTTGTATCAAGAACAATGAAATAGTTTTTACATATATGTCCATTTTTTTTCAATTTGAAAATAACCAATGGGATGTTACAAACTCAACTGAAGATTATATTTAATTTTTTTATATTGATTCGCTTTTCAATAAAATAATTCTACAAATACAGAGACATTCTACGATGAGACATTATTAGATATGAAAAAGAAAAATTTTAAATGATGAAGATTTCTTAACTGATCTAATTATTTTTCCTTCTCTATAAATGAAATTCTGACACATTCTCTACGATGTCCTAAAAATTAAAAATTTAATTAACTTAAATAATTTTGAAATAAGGTTTAATATATTTGAACATTTATCCTTTTGTTTACGTACAAATGATAAAATATTCAAATTTTCATATCATTTCATATTTTTATTTTATTTTTAAGTATTTTGATGGGGAAAAAATTGTATTTGCTTATAAGTAGCCCCATAATTTAATGTAAAAAATTATGTTAAAATTTCTCATGAACTCTATCCCACTATATCTAAAAAAATATTTTATATAAATTCCTCTTTTATAACATTTAATTATATAAACAGTTAATTGATATGAAGAAATTATTTTAATTTATGCCATTCATAAATTCATGCTTGAATTTGTTACTAAGCTTCCAAAATAAAGGGAAATGCGGATAATTATTTTAAATAGCTATTATTTGTTCGAAGGATTATTATGTCAAGCAATCTTTTAGCATCTTAAATAAAGTTTTAAAAATAACCATGCTTTTATACATTTTGGGCACAATATCTTAATTTTAGGTGCGACCATTTACTAATAATCAATCTAAGGTTCAGATTTTTTTTTCTAATATGCACGAACTCCTTATAAATGTTTTTAAAGGTTGAAGGTGAAAACTAGAAAGGTCACACACACAGTTGTTATACACTTCATAGGCACTGTAACTGACCTCTAATTTATTTTTGAGGAATTTACTGAAATAAGAAATTGAATTTAGCCACAATTAAGAAAAAATTTAAGTTTAAAAACCTAAAATTATAAAAAGTTTTATCAGTGATAGTAATAATCAAGGAAGGCATGAAAATGATTTACGAAAGGTTAATTTGTATAGTAAATACTATGGAACTTACTATCTGAAAGTTAATTTTCAATACTCTGTTGATAAACAATTTGAAATACCTTTTTTGCATCTTTATTTATGGTTAAGAAATAAATACATATTAAACAAAACTGATAATTTACATCAAAAAAATTTATTAAATAAAGTGAATTAAATTAAATATTTCAAAATCAAATAGAGGTTTTTGCATAATTTCCTAAAGAAATGCTCTTGAAAGGATACCATAGTATTATTCTACATAGCAATCCTCAAAATTAATGACAATGTTAGGAATCAAATCGAGAAAAAATAGAAATACAGATTTTATAAATTCTAAATAATCACTCTATATGAATAAAATTCAATATCGATCAATTCTTGGGGGGGGGATTACTAAATTTAAAAATTTTATTAAAAGGAGGATCTATTTTCAACATAAAATAAAAATGAAACATTATCAAAAGTTCAAAAAGTCAAGTCTTAAGTAATTCATCTATTACATGGGCCAATTAAATAGGAAATAATTTCCTACAATTCTAAATACAAAAGAAGCATTATTTACATAAAGGTGTATTTATATATATATGTGCAAGTAATAAATCTGCAATAAATATATTATTTTTCATACATATTAAAATATAAAATATATAGTTATTCAATTAAATTGTCTTAAATTTCATAACATGAAACATATGCATTATGTTTATTTGTGCTCACAAAACAAATCACAAATAATTTCGCAACAAATTACATTAAAAATGCTTTTATAAATGCTGTGCAATACAATAATCATATCAAAGTATTATTTATTTAAAAAAATAAATAAAATTGAAGTATATCATTGTGTTAATATTTTCTCGAATTTCTAGAGGAAATTTTTTCCTTCGTGTATAAAACCAAGTAACATAAATGATTTTATTAAATATATTTTTAAAGAAACACAAATAACAGATATTCATTTCATAAACTAATTCAATACTAAAACCCTAAATGACTATTAAAATATTTCTAATAAAAGCAACCGAAAGATACAAGATTGCTTAATTAATTTCAGATCTTAAGCCGATCGAAATATCAAAACAATTCTTAACATTTGGTTAAATAAAAAATGGATTTGTTTGTTTTACAACTCCGCATAACTCACCATATTATCTAAGCTATTTCAAATTGAGCATACCTCCGTTCTTAAAATATCGTCTGTCTTAACCTCTCACGTCGGACGATTCTGGGAATAGACCCACACATATTTCACTCCACCATCCACCAAAACGTTCTCTTCTGTCAAAACAAGTGGGCGCTACACTCCGATGTCGGCAACGCCCCCCACCCCCACACCATAAGTCCATCGGAATGAAAATCAACCTACCTTTTAAATCGCCGGCGAAGATGAAAGGGGGGTGGTCCGGTTAATCTCAGACGACAATGACCATCGCCAAACGATCTCACATAGCCCCTCGAGCTCCCCAAACAGCAGCACTCTGCCTCCCTTGGAACAAAAAATCGCAGACCGTGCCTCCCATCGTTTTCCAGGGGCTGCTCCGGACGGGGCGCAGCGACCACGGCGCAGCTTGGACGGGAACACGCGCGCCAGTGGCGGAGAAAGGATGACATATCGGGGGATGATCCATAGCGGCTGACCTCGCGAAGCCGGGGCAATTTTATCGGCAGTTAAAGAATGGTTCCTAAAGTATCTTGCCCCCACTCACCCTTTCAGAGGAAAACGAAATGAAATTAAAAATTTTAAACAAATGGACTGATATGTTTGAATGATTGCATGAAAAGGTCAAGCCTTTTGAACAGGGTTCATAACTTTAAAAAATGATAAAGAATAAATGAGTACTTTTTAATGTGAGTAAAATGTACCCAAAATTGTTTTGAAAGATGTTCTTTAAGAATTTGATACTTTTTTCCGAGTTATTAAAAATTGTTTGCTGAGTCATTTTCTACATATTTAAATTGCTCCTTGTGATTTAAAACTTAAAATAATGTTTCTATGAAATTTAAGTATAAAACAAAGAATTTTCCAAACGTTTCAACTGAGTCATTATAGAGAAGAACTTAATTTTTTTTAATACAATTTTTTTTCTGAAAGAATCGACATTTCAAACACTTTTTCAGAAATTTTTAAATAGTCAAAGCAATCAAAATCTCGTGCGTAATTTACTTTGTTACATACACACACACAAAATTAATATTGTAGTTTCCTAGCAAAATTCAAAATCTCTGGAGAACTTAAAGAACAAAAAGAATCATTTTGAAAAACTGGAAGTAATAAAAACTAAAAGCCATTGAGAAGTATTGTGTTCTTAACTCAGAAAATGTGCTAAATAACAGAATAGTTCGATTTGTTACGAGGGTGGTTAAAAAATTCTTGTTCTGAAAACAATTGGCTTCATTAAGGTAAATTGCAATTAACCACAGAGTGCTGCCCTCTATTAAACGGAACCGAATCAAATTTGACATTTATTCATAAGTTAATTTTGACTTGGTAGTTATGTTATGCACATTGTTTTATTCGTATTGCATCTGATAGAGGTTCCAAGTCATTCTGTAGGCATGGTGAAGAAGTTTCGAGAGGGAAATACCAGATCAGGTGTCATCCTCGTCACTTGATTACGACTTCCGTCGTCAATAGTCCTTGTGTTGTTGTGAATTTAATGAAAACAATCACAAATTTGAATGATTCTTAAGATGGATTCGAGTCATTTTCGAATCCGCATTAATGTATTTTATCGCATGATCTCATGTTCGCTATCTCCTTCAGCCTTCTATCAATCTCCCATTTATCAGTTCCTTCCTCCTTGATTGATTGAATGTTTCATGGGATATAGAGCAACAAAAGCTATTATCCCAATAGAGAGAGAGAGATGGACTAAGAGACCAGGAAATGTGAATAAACTCTTACATTACGTTATTTACACTACATACATACAGAGCCCAAAATTCATTGAAAGAGGAAGGAATAAAGGTATATATGAATCACTTACAAAGAAAATATACAGATGAAACAAATGATACGTACAAATAAATACATAGCGAATCAAACGGAGATACCAGGAAACGTGAACAATAGATTGATCTGTAAAAAAGATAACAATATTCTTTAAAAAAAGAAAATCATTAAAAAAGAAAATATAATAAAAAAGAGAGAAAGTTAAAAAAAATAGAGGAATAAATATTCAATTATTTGAAGAAGTTTACTCTAAATAAAAAGGAAAGACAATTTCTGTGAACTAAGATAAAATATTTTTAAATATAAAATCATATCCAATGCACAAATATAGAATTCAAACAGGAAGTCCAAAAAAAATCACCCATTTTGTTTAGGAAATCATGCCTAGCAGTAAAAATATTTGAGGTACAAATAAAATTTATTGTGTTTTATCAGATGTATCTTTTTCTATTTTAATGCAAGAAATTAACTTTGTGAAGAACTTAATTTTGTATTTCTTTCGTGATTTAACTCTACAGCCATCTTAAAGTCTAATTAAATAGTCAATAATTTCGAAATTCCAACTGTAAATACGTAAGAGAAGATCAAAAACATTTTATTAACTACCAAAGAATGTATGAGATCATTATTTTTAGTATCCCGCTTAAATCAATCGATGTTAGTTTAAAATACAAATAATAAAGGCTTAGCTTACGAAAAATTTGTTCAAATCACTTGTTCCGATTCAAGCACTTCTCGCCAATAGCTGATTCGAAACTTGTTACTTTAACTAGGAGTCATTTCAACTCAAACTTTTATCCACAATGATTCTGTCCAATCTATCAGCTTGGAGTTATCATTTCGCTCGCTCGTATACAATTAAACATACCAAAAATTCTAAGAGGTTAGTAAAGAGATAATCGCGAATAGCCAACTACAACTTAGTATGAGTATTTAAATTGTTAACTAAAGAACTAAGCCGTAATTTACGGGAAGTATCCGTGAGCTTAGTAAAGTGATAAGTTTTGTGAAAGTGAATATTGTTTGATGCCCTTAAAAAGTACGCATCGCAGGACACCATGAAGGAGGATGGTCAATCCATCGGATTGTGCGCTATATGTTAGTTTCATGCTGTTAGCGGAATTGGAAACTGGAAAGTAATCACTCACAGCAGGTAACTCCCCGTGGATCTACAAATACTACAATAAGGGAAGATCAAAGAATTGCCTGTCAAGCGCAAAGCACATCACTACCATTCCAAACATTATGTGAACAGCCATGTTTTCCCTGTATCACTTTGTAAGTGCCAGTACTATTAGCTAATGGCTCCAAGCTTTTGGATTGCTTGCACAGAGACCGTTCCAGAGATTGCCCCTGACACTACAGCAACGTCGCCAATGTTGTCACGAAAGAGCAATATGAAGCCAAACGGAATTAATAGCAGATCATATTTAGTCATGGGTCTCGCTTTTGTCTTAGGGAGGGTTACAACCGCATCTGTGTGTGAAAACATCGTGATTCCCCGATAACCGATTAATTGTCACTAGTCACACAACCAGATAGCTGGATGTAATGCCATGGGCACAATTTCGTACGATGCCCTATCACTTTGGTATTCATCTGAACCACTGTTATAGCCCGAAAGTACATTAGTCACGTCCTTAGACCAGAGGCCCTTCCTTTCTTGAACGCCCATCCCAGTCTGTTTCAACAAGACAACGTTCGTGTTCATACAACTGCCATCTCAAGAGCTTACCTCGCAGCCACAGACAATATGATGTGACCAACAGCATCGCCAAACCTGTTCGCCCGTAGAAAACTTTTGGGGTGCTATATATCTTTCTGTTACGAATCCATCACTACCATAAAATTTGAACGATCTGTATGCCAAAGTTCAATCTGCATGGGATGAATTGAGTCAAGACACCGTTAACAGTGTCTACTACTCCATGCCTCGACGAGTGGCAGAATATATGAATAGTGGCGGCCTATCATCCTATTGAGAGTTATGGTAGTAACCTCTGATTCTCCCTATCGATGCAACCTTCTAAATCTTTTTTGACTCTCTCTACCTGTATCGCTCACACGGAGATGCAACACATTAAGTGCTTTCATTTTCTTTTGTTATCAAAATAAAGTTAAGTTTAAATTCTTTCTACAACCCGGGTCATTTCTCCTAATCGATCTGTTGACAATTTATTTAAAATTCTGGTATTCCGTCATTTGGATTAATTTGAATCCTCTCTAAGTTGCGATTATTTGATATTTTGACCAATAAATTTTGTCATAACTGCGTTCAATTCCTACTCATTTCTTGTTTCGGTGAGTACTAATTGTAACTTTCAAATATTATTTCAATCTGACTGTTACTTTAACGTGCAGCTTTTTTTTTCAGCGATGAGTGTATAAAAATTGAAAGTAACACTTCGTAAGAGATGAAAATAAGACAATATTTATTTTCCCGCTTGTATTTTTTTAAAAATCATTTGAATACATGTATGTAAAAATTAAAGTAACAATGTTAACATTAACCTTTGACTTCAGAATAAACAGAATGGAAACAAAAACGTTACTGACTAAAAATGTGAAAAACAATACGATTTTATTCGATTGTCGTTAAATTATTGGTCATTGTATTGAAGCTATTTTTATGAATTTCTCAAAATATAAGTATTCTTATATAAAATATAACTTAATAATTTCATATCATTTATAAAAATGCTTAAAAGAAGAGCCTTTGAGAATAAACAGAATTGAAAACAAAAATGTTACAAGTACAAACATGAAAAATAATATTTATGATGAGTGTTCTAAAAAACATTATTGATTATTATTTAGTCGACTCTGATACAACCAACATTAAATCATGAAGCAATATTTTGTTTTATATAATCCAACAATTTGAAAGTATATGTCAATGATATGCAGATCCAAAGCTTTTTTTAAGCAAATTGAAATTCAAAAATTCTTATTGACGTTTTTCGCGCTTATATTTTAAAAACAGTTGAATTCAGACACATAAAAAAATAAAATAACAATGTTATCCTTAACCTTAGACTTCAAACTAAATAGAATCTAACACAAAAACATTACACTGGCTCAAAATATAAGAAATAATAAAATTTTATACTTGGTTTCAATAGAACTGTAGATTTTCGTAAAATTATTGGTCGACGTATAAAAGCTACGTTTGTGATTTTCTCAAAATATAAACATTCTTATTCTAAAATATAATTTAATAATTTCATATTATTTATCAAAATGCTTAAAAGAAGAGTCTGAGAATAAACAGATTCGGAAACAAAAATGGGGGTTATAGGCTCAAAACATGAAAAATTAAATTTATATTGAGTGTCCTAAAAACCTAAAATTATTATTTGGTCGACTCGGATATAACCAACATTAAGTTATTTAGGAGTAAAGCAAGTATTAAATTTCACTATTCTAATGACCTCCCGTATGATGACTTCTCAACCATAGTAATTTTAAAACTGGGAAAAAATCTTTTGAAAAAGAATGATTAATTTCTAATTTATTATATATATATATATATGTGTGTGTGTGTGTGTGTGTGTGTGTGTGTAGTGTGTGTGTGTGTGTGTGTGTGTGTGTGTGTGTGTGTGTGTGTGTGTGTGTGTGGATTTAAATTTGAAGTTTTACACAATTTTTTCAATTTTATTAATAGAAAATTTTTCACATAACTGAGTTACTCACATTTACTACACTTTAATTGTAGCATATTTTTCATATTAATTCAAATAATGTATACTCTTAGAATCCCTTTTTTGAAAAATTTAATAAAACACATTTGTATCGAAAAAAGTATATAATTAAGTGTATCGGATTTTATGAGACAAAAGCATTTTATTTGAAAACCAGAACAAATTTGTGATTTATACAACTATCGAAACTAGAAAAGTATATGTTTCACAGCAATATATTTTAAATTATTATTTTTTGCTTAAAATTGCCTTTTTCCACCCAAGACGTTACTCATACTTTAGAATTCTAAATTAAATATTCCTTTAATTTTATTTTTGAAAATTTCGTTCCTTCCCATTAATCACTAGAATGAAATAGAATTTTTCCCCCGATAGTTAAAGAGCTTTTGAAAAATTCCTTCGACACTTATCAGAAATATCTGCTTAAGAAGGCATTGGCTTAATTTTTTCATTACTTTATGAACAGAGAATCCACTTTGTTCTTTTAGATTTGCCTTTATTTTATGATAGAGGAAAAATAAATAAAGTAAAACTCGATTATTCTGGGTTCTTTTTTAATTCAGTGTTACTCTATTTATTTAAGTTTCTGTTCAATTATGAAACCGTTTCCAATAAGCAACTCAACAAATCCTTACTATATCTATTTTTTCAAAATCGATATCAGAAATCAATTTTAAGATGATGAATGAAGATGCGGAAGGAGATAAGTAAGTGTTGAAAACGAGCAATTGATTAATGTTCTCATTTCCCGGGAATAAAGCAACATACAAGAAAATTTTACGGGCACATTCTGCTCAAAAAGTTGCTCGTAAAAGTTTTTCTATCGGATTTTTGATAAAAGGTAAGCTTCAATTTCTTTATGGCGCTAATTATGATCAAACTAATTATGTAAGATAGATTTCAAAGTCCCGAGTCGTCAAAAGAAAGGGGACACCATGGACAATTTTAACAGCTCTCGACGTAACTAAACTAAATTGATTTCAATGTTAATGGCTCAAAAGAAATTATGTTATTGTTGCGTTGTTGAGACTAATTCCACATGATCAAGTCTTAGGGTTTCCGATCCTATTTCCGTATGTGTCTACTGTTTAATGAACATGATATTTATTTAAATTTTTAATTAAGTATTATGTAAAAAAAAATTATAGTTAATAAGTTATTAGACAAATGTAAGCATATTTGTTTGGTAAAAATTTATTTGTTTGTAATTATCATTTTATTCAATTTATTATTATAATTATCATTTGCAAAATTCATGTTTATCATTTTAACAAAATTTAACAGACGTTTCGGCTTGACCGGGATTGTTTTAAGTTGAAGGTTTGGTCTGGTCCATTTTGTCATATTGTCCTGGCTATATGTTAAAAGATTTTTAAAGTGTCAAAATTACGCGCATATTAAAAATATTGTATTCTATACCGTATACAACTGTTCGTAGATGGCATCATATGAAGAGCGTAATTATTTGTTCTGCATTATAGTACCATCTACGAAGGGGAATCCCCATTTAATGGCTTCTCTCTTAAATTCCTATTATATTTATTACTAGTTATATGTATATAGTTAAAAAATTAATGTGCCCCCCCCCTCCTTCGGTATTCTAGAATGTGCTCTGTGGCTCGAAAACGTGGGAAATCATTGATCTAGTCCAGGGGCCGACAAACTTTTTTGATCATCGACTCTCAAAATTTTTTAAAACTTTCTTAGCAACTCCTCTATAAAAATGAAAACAAAAGAAAAAAAAACTACCTGTTTTTAAATCAATTAAATCCTTTAAGAAACAGTTAAGTTTCTTTTCTTTGTTGATTTTGACAAAATCGAATTTTTATATTAATCATTGAGAAAGATGTGCTGAATGACTCTTGACTACATTAGTAATATTTGGTTCAAAATGTGTTAATTTCAGTCTTACTTCGCCTCGGAGCTCCATATTCCATTTATTTTTCTTCTTTGTTAAAATAGAATTAACATGACTGAAGCCAGATTCAACCATACATGAGCTTGGGAATGCAATTAAAAAGGAGAATGCGTTTTAAAGGTTTTGGATATTTTTGAGTAATGCTTATATTCGTACAAAATTAACTCACAATTGAATCATCAAAGAGCATCTTTGCTTTAAGGTCAACTAATAGTTCAATGACTTTATCTAGCAAATGACTGTCGTTATTTTCAACTTGAGCAGAAAATGGTGTCACGTTTGATTATGGGATATCTATATTTTTAATATCTTCAAAGTGTAATTTAAAATCATCACTTAATTTTTGCAGATGATTTGTATACTATTCCAATTTTACGTCGGTTATATCCCATTGTCGTAGATTTTAAAAGTATTGAAAATCTTCTCATAACAAAAAAAACAAGACTTAAACAAGTTTAATTTATATCTTGAAAGCTTAAAAATAATTCTTCGTGCTTGAATTGATGTAATATCTTTTCCTTGGTGACGTGTTTGAATATCATTGAACTTTGAAAATAATAAATTTTTTTTTTTTTTTTTTTTTTTTTTTTTTTTGCAATTCGTCACTTAAGGCTGGATTAATTTCAATAAGAAATTCGGTTACTGTTTAAACAATTGAACAAGTTTTTGTAAACATGCATCTCTTGACAACTATCGTATATCGGTGTGTAATAATAATTGGTTTGATAGTTTATCATTTTCCTTGCAAAGCTTATCAAACAATCATGATTTAAGAGGTTGTATTCTAATTTGAGCCATCTAGTAACAAAGCGGTGCAAGAATCATTTCTCACAAGTCTGAGAATGAGAACCCATCTCAAAACACGCATATTTTAAACGGTAAAAAAAAAAAAAAGATAAATAATAATTTTTAAAAAATATGCAGGAAGGAGAATTAAAAAAGCTATAATATATTATAAAAACTTTACTTACAATTAGCAATTACAAATGGGATTCCAAACCAAAATTGTACATACTGCGTTGCTGTCCATACATTTGCGATCGAATAGGATTGATATTCATTCATCGACCCCCTAGATCGTATCGATCCCTAGTTATACTATATCGACCACTGGGGGGGGGGGGTCGATATAAGTTCCTGGGTCGACCCCTGGTCTAGTCAAAGGCTAAACCAAGTATTCCAGATCAAAAATCTTTAAGTAATCGTATACGAGAAGAGGTGGAGTAATTATATCTTCTCTGTCAAGACCCATGAAATTAAAAAAAAAATGTTTGAGAGAGGCCTGGGAAATATTACAATTGGTGCAGGTTGTCTACCCTTGGTCAAAAATGAGACTCCTAATGCATTTGCAAGTCTACAAATGATGGTTTGGACGCCTCTTATCTCCCTTAATAGTAAGGGCACCTCCAGAAGTTCTTCCGTTATACTATCAATGAGTCGGAGGAGTCATTCATAATTGTTAATTTGAAATTTTTATTTTTGAATAAATTTCAAGGAAGGTGTTAAATTGTGTGATGCTATTAGATTAATTAATTTTGAATGTTAAGAGATTAATCAACTAGTTACCACAGTTATCTTCTAAAAAGTAGAATTTTCTCACAACGGATTCAGAATTTATTTTTTCTGGTTTTTAACAGAATTAGGTAGGAGAGAGTCTCAATATCCGTGTTCAAAATTTCATTCGAATATAGTCATTAGTTTTAGATCTAGATATATTCAGGGAAAACGTTAGAAGACTATATATTATATTGCTCCATACAAACGATTCATAATGATTTTTAACACCTCGCGATGAGGGGACCTATAATTAAGATTTATGTACTTCTATGCGGTTCATTAAGACTGCGCGATTTTCGATCGTAAATTTTGTACAACTCAGGGTTGCTTTCTCCCTGAATTGTGCCATCACCGTTATAGTCAATAATTCTCATTCAAAGTTCAGTCAATAATTAAATAGACGATGAATGAAATCAAACTGGTTTTATTCGCATCTTCAAATATTCAAAATTTGAAATCTATATTATAATGTACGTGGTCCCTACAAGCGTCCCAGCCTAAAGGTTAATATCATGAAATGCAACTTTGTCTTACCACTAGGTTATCTGGGTCCGAGTCTATACTAAATCTAGATCCTACTAAATATTCATTCATCTATGATCACTTCATACTAATCGCTAACATTTCTTATCTCTCCCTCTGACCTCTAACTCTCTTATCAAATTATTGGTAGTTTATAAAATGTTCTTACCACGTCAGTCTTATTCCTTACACTTCAGTATCCAGTGGTCCCCATCTCCCAATTCTGACGCCTTTAAGCCTGGGATACTAATTACTTACTAGAATTCAGGGCAAGGGGCTAACCCGAAGCTGGAGGTTAGTCCCTTGCGCTTCCTTCCCCGCTTACTTCTGTAGCAAACTTGGAACTCATTTATCGACCCCGGAGGAAAAGAAAGCTGAGCGCGCGACTGATAACCAGCTATCTAAGCCGAAACTACCGGGAATCGAACCTGGATCATTAGTGCTCGCAGTCAGATACGCTAACCACTACACTGCTGCGACCTCTATTAAAGTAAGCTTTTCAGTAATACCGAGTAATATGAGATTTGAACTTAAGAAAAGTGTAAGGTTATAAGCAGAGCAGGAAATAAATTTTCATCACACTCTGTTCAAAGGTAAAAATTAATGATTGAAAGCACTTCTCTGATCAATTTAAGAAATTCAAGCTTACAACAGTGTGATAAATGATACGACAGTAATAGTTTGATAAATTCTGTGATAGTAATATTCTCGCGTATGAAAAATTTATTGGTAAAATAAATACCATGAAACATCTTCATCATATTACTTGTCGAAACAAATTCTTCTAATACTCCATCTAAAATTTCAGTCTTTGAAATATTTTTCCCGCATAAGTAAGTTGTTTTTTCTTTTAAGTATCTTTGAAACTTGAATCTCTTGCTCAAAAAGCTTTCGCCATTTAAAAAGTGAATCAATAAAATCACATAAAGCTCTTTTTCTGTAAAAAAAAATGTTCTTAAGATTTTCAACCATCGACAAAGAACGGATTCCTTAAAGAAAAAACTTAAAGCCGTATTGACGAACAACTTTTCACGTTGCAATTCAAAAACATCCCTTTTAGAGAAGAATTCAACGATTTATTCTGAGGAAGTGAAGAAATAAACAGTTGATTTTACTGGCTGAGCATACTATTTTTTCAAATGGTACAACGTTTCAAAGTATTTTAAGTAAAAGTATTTTATTTCCATAGCAATAAATATACGAGGAGAGGAGGGTATCTTAAAGTAGTGTTTCAATTATTACTAAAAAATAACCAAGATGTCTAGATGAAATCTTTTCTGAATATTAATTTGTCTTTATGTACATTATAGATATTAATTATGATTCATTTGGTTTCAGAAAGCCGTAGATTGAATCTAACCGCAGTTTGAAAAAGGCACAGTTCAGTCTTCTGAGTTCTACAATGACGACCTACTAAAAAGCAAGAAATGCTGGGATAACTATGAATGGTGACTATGTAGAGTCTCAAGAATAATGAAAAAAAATAATAAATTTCTTTACTCTCTATCTCTATCTATCTTCTACCTCTTTTCTCTATCTCTATTATTTCTAGTGATTATCAATGCACTGGGATAATAATTAATATTTTACGATACTAACATTTTAAGCAGAAACACCGCACCCCACCTTACCTCTTTCAACACAGAAGAAATCAATGAGCATGTTCCCTCCTAACAAATACTATTTTACATGCCCACTCAATAGCTTCCAAACCAGTTAACACAAACAAACCAAATTATAGCATTGAGAACCTATGATGTAGAGCCGTCTATCTATAAATTGTGTAACGAATGATTTCAAATGTACGAGTATGACTTTAATTCTAAAACAATTGCAATAATGTAGATTAAACTATCAAAATGATGATTTATACTTAGATGAAATTAATACTAATATTTTATATTAATATTTATATACTAATATAAGCTTGTAATCAATAAATTTCTCTGGCTAGCTACATGATTAAATTTATTTACACTCTAAGAGCTCAATTTACAAACAATTAGGACATTTAAATGATTACGACAAAAAATGATTTCGAAACACTAACTGACTTCCTAACTCCGAGAAGGGGGAGGTCGACTTCTTAAGTCTTATCTAAGCCACCAGATGGCGCTCTTTTGTTATTTTTACCATCCTTTACCAAATGATTTTTATTAAAACTGGTTGAGAAATGTCTTCTTTTAGTCTAATGCATCAGATCATTTTGTTTTTGTTTTTTTTTAAAAAAAATGGCATCATAGGAGCGACTGTTATATAAATCTATGTTAATCTAACTAATATGGGAGGAAGGAAAGTTATGCATTAGAATTTATTGAAATCCAAGTATTTGTATTTTTCAAAGAAAAATTTGATACAGAAAATAAAAGTGACCTACATTATGCAGTATTGGCAGAAACAAATTTTTTTAAAAAAAATTCCAATCTTTTTGAAATTAATTGTCTCCTAAGAAATGAAAGCATGCAAATTACAATCGCCTGGAATTAAAGAGTATATATTTCATAAATATATGTTTCTAATTTACGAGTATTGAAAAGAAAAGAATTGGAAACTCTCTGAAGAAGTTTTATGATAACAAAAATAATCTCTTAAAAAATGAGGTCATTATATCTTGCGATGAAACTATTTTCATATTATGAATTATTGCTCTTAGAGTAAGCAGTGTTTTTGGAGCACTAAAAGCATTTTTGTAGGTTTTCTCAAGTTTAATATAAATGGTGCTGGTTTAAAATTTTTGTATAATTAACAATCCTTAACATTATAAAGTGATTATTGTAATACACTAATCACTTTATACACAATAATCACTTTATTATAATAGTTACTACAAGGGGATGTGAGGTAAAACCATTTTAATATGTGTATAATAATAAAACAAAAAAAAGTACGTATGAATCAGGAGGTTCGAGCCCTGATGCCACTAAGATCGATGTGGAGATTTGGAGAGGGAGGTGCCAACTCGGATGTCATCCTTGATCGAGACTTAAAATTGGGAGAATCGTCATCAATAGTGTGCGACGTTAATGAGCAATCCATCCGACAATTACTCTTTAAATGATTTAAACTGATCCTGAAATAGAAATATTTTCTGATAAAAGCATAGGTTTTTATCTTCTTTACATATGCTTCTAAAAACCAAAAATTAGCTACGTATAAGCACAATAATTCTATGAGATTCAATCAATATCACAGAATCAGGAAAACAGTGTAACCTAATGAAAACTTGGTTGTTTGCATAGGTACCAAGTAATTATTCAAATTAGCCGCTGAAGGTTAGAATATGAATAATTACTCTTCCTTCGTAAATAAATTATTTCAGTTGACTCGTTGTTTAGAGCGGCGTAATACTTATCAGTAATTTTGCCACGTAATGTCGACAAAACTTTACCTCGTAATTTATTTCACAGTGAAGTTATTATTTCACTGCTGCGAAAGGCAACAAAAGAATTACAATATATAAAAGGGGATAGTCATTTAACCCGAAGTATGAAAAATTGAGTACAATAAGTCAGTTGAAATCATGTACAATTTGGCATATTCTTTTTTTTTTTTAATCTCTTTCTACAAATTTATTAAGGTTTTGTAGAATCTCATTTTTGAGAAGTTTTTACGATTTAAAAATTCATTAAAATTCTTACGTATATTGTAAATGTATTCTCACACATATTTCCCATCAACTAACCTTAGAGACTTTCGTGTGACGTTATTTGATTTGAGAACTTCTCCTTGTGAAAGAACTGTGATTTATGTAAATTAGCACTAATATATTGAAATATAATGAATAAGAGGGATCAAATAGCGAGGTTAAAAGTGTTTATAAACAGCGAGGGGTTAGAAATTGAGGAAAAGAGCGATTTGAGCGCACACTTTTTAGCGTCAGCAGATTCTTCTATAATCGTATTGCTGGAATCAAAACTTTATTCGTTTCTGATTGGACCTATATTTATGGTTATTCAAATAAGTAGAACTTTTTAATAATCTTTAGTTAAGGCCGCATGAAGGTTTCCAATCTGCATTGGCAGTAATATTTGACTTCTGGATCAATCTTAATTAAGAATATATAAATGCAGTTCAAATACTTGACTGTCTGATTCCTTAAGCATTTTTGATTGATTATTTATTCTTTATCAATATCGCACTGAGAAGCAACACGAGGGCTGTTGGCGGTGGACCTCGTCATTTCGAGCCTCAGTCAAGTGAGGAAAACGACACCGGAACTGAAAACTCCCTCTCCGAACTCACACTCCACGCCAATGACTCAATAAGCGTCTTATAACTTAGTGAAATAAATGGAGAACATTGGTACAGAGAAGTCGGGGCATTATAGTATTGCCAATATCTTGTGAATCCTAATTATATCAACAGAACATATGAAGGGTGAAAACTGTTAAGCGGTATGATTTTAAGAAACTTGTATAATGGGGGGGATGGTGGGAAAAGTAGGTAATGACCACTTCTTTCCAAATACTTGGCAGTTAAGTAATAATACAACATTGAACCGGTGAACAACGAGGTATCGTTGTTATAGCGTATTTAGAAAACGATCTAAGTTGAGTTCGTCCACAACGCGAATTGCGTTTACATTTTCGTCTACCATTTCGAGCTCCCGTTACAAGTAGAAAAGCAATCTTTCTTTGAGCTGTCAACTTGTAACATGAGCTATTTGTGATTTTCTTCCCTTCAACTAACATCTAGGGTTCTTTTCTGATTTTATATTTAAGTTCCTACCTTTACTTCCAAATCAAATGGAACGTGATGCATCTTAAAAAAAAAAAAAACTTCGGAAGTGGAGTGAATAGATATAATCAAATCATGTAAAAGCCACAGGGAATTGAATTGAAGATAATTAAACTTCAGGTAGTAAGTGGAGTGTCAGTGTGGTGTGCGTGGAAGTATTCTGGCGTGTTTAGCGAATCAGGTAAGATTACGACTCAACGCTGTCGGAGCAATTACAGGAGGTACTTGTATCCAATTCCGGTACGCGTATTCTTTGACAGATTATAGAAGTTGTTAAATATCGCGGATAAAGAAAGTAAATTGTTTGATAGCACCTCCCCTCTCTTTATTTAGTGAAGTTAATAAACACATATTCCAGATAGAATCAATTATTTTATTTACTTGTGATGCGCTGGAACTTAAGTTGAAATTTTAGATAGTATTACTAGAATAACATTCAAGATAACAGATGCAACAGGTTACAAAATGCCGTCACAAACTTGTAAGGAACAACTCAAACAACAAATTGAAGAGGAAATGCACACAGTTAGGACTCCCAATAAGAGGTAAATTGTAATAGTAACGAGTATAGGAAGCCACCAAACATATACCAGGCACCACAGTGTTGCTCTCTGGCTTTCGACTGGAACAATCACTAGAATTTTGCAAGAAAACTTACGCCAACTCCCTTTATCTTGTTTATAAATGATTCTCCATTGTTCATTACAAAATTGAATTCAGAAATAAATTGTTACACAAATAGCAATTGATTAACCTTCCCAACTGAGGCAAGCGTTTCATTTCCCTTTTACAGTCGTATTATGAATCAAATTCTTTAAATTATTCAATTCCGAACGTGTTAATTTATCAGGCACTTGCGTGATGTCCTGCATATGGACACCACTGGAAAATCTCTAATAATTCCAAATTCTCGATATGCACGCTTCTCTTAAATCTCGTCGGATTACCCAAATTCCACCGGACGCCTAATTGCACTTTCAAAGGTTTAATATTAACTGAAATTACTCATCCATGTTCTAATTAATTTCATCTGCTGTACGATCATGGTCGTGTTGGAGCAGATTAAAGATGTGGGTATTGCTTAGTGAGACAATAGATGTTTAATAAATATCAGATCGGTATTAGATTCTACAAGGTAGAGCAAGAGTCGCTTCCCAGTTTTAAATTGCTAGTATATAAATTCTGTATCAGAATAGTACATATATTCTATATATTTCTAGTATTTTACATTAGAATATATTTATTTATGTATGTGGTATTCTCTCTCACACTTTATTGGAACGTTTTTTGAACTATGTATGGGAAACAATATTTCTTAGACGAGCATCATTGTGCAGTTCACAAATACTTGTATGAGCTCTTCCAATCACATTTTTTATAATATCTTGTAATATATCTTGCTATATCTCTTGTATGAAACACGGGCTATTCGAGTACATTTAGGCAACTAACATATGGTATCAATTTCTTATTTTTATATTTAAAATTCTAACTTTTTCAACCCAATGAAGCATGATTATGCACATAAGACTATATACTAAATTAACATAAGATTGATTGATTATTTTTATTAATTGAGAAGCAACTTGAGAGGTATTGGCGACGGACTTCGTAATTTTGAACCTCAGTACAGTGACGGGTACGACACCTGAATTGGCACCTCCCTCTCTAAACTTCTATACCACGCCAATGGGAAGAATTTGGACCTGACCAGATTTAACGTGCATCAGACCCATTCAGACTGAAGACCCCGGTGGGTCTTTAGTCGAATCCACGACTATGATCACTTGACTACCACGGCCGTAGATTAACATTAGAGGAGTAGAGAACGGAATTACAGAAATGCATATAAAAATGAAGTAGAAATTGACAGAGTAATGATTTGGTAGTGAAGCTATAAGAAATAAATGTAGAAACTTAGTTGCAGAAAAGGGATTAATTTTTTCGCTTTGTATTTTGTCTAGGGAGAGGGTTAGGATTCAATGAAAAAACCGATTTTTCAACGATGACATTCAAGAATGATTGGACATTTAGGACAATAAATGCACAAATTTTTTCAAAATAAAATTTACACAATGGGGTTTACATTTTACAGAAAATCTTGTGCGCTATCGCATCGTTCGTCCTAACATCATAACTGTGTCCTTGCCTTTGGCTCTCAAGGTGGAACCCTTTGGATGAGGGTACGGAACAGAAGTCCGGATCGTGGCTCCATCTAGCGTAGGAAAGCGTTACAAATATAGGTTCCTGCAATGATTCCTAAATAAATAGAGTGTAGTTGTAGTTGACGACTATGAATCTATTTATATTGTTATCGAACAAGAATCCAAAATCTTTCGGAGTAAGTAGGAGTTAAAATAACAGCTTTAGTGGTCACAAATTAACTCACTCGAACCCGAGAACACTAGCACAGTTGATCTTTAATATTAAGATTACAAACGTATGGAAGTTGAATAGATTGAGAGAGAATAATTCTACACATATTCGTGATTTAAGAAATATCAGAAAACTGAACTTATAGTCATTATCTGTCTCCTTCATTTGATCGTGCAATTTATTTGATTCTGCGCAACATTAATAATAATCAATCAATAATATCATTTTTAATGCATTCAGTTTCTCTCCTGTATAAATGGTAAAAGATAATTAAAGCAAAATAGTTCCATTATGCGTTAAAGAAATTAGGATCATATTTTTTCAAAACTTTTCATCTACGTTGTAGTTTAAAAATAGTAGTCCAATCACGATCTTGAAGAAATTATTATATTATGTCAGCATTTATCTTGGACACAATGCCCTAAAAATGAACAAAATTTCGAAAGAGTTTTTAATACCTCCTTTTAAATGTATGACTTTCTTAAAATATGTTTAAAATGTCATACCTCTAGCTACAATATTTAACGAGTTGTTTAAATTTTCTTTAATAATGTGTCAAATCACATTTCATTGACTTTCAAAATTTCAAACTTTTTTTCTTAACTTTTTTATTTTTTACGATGTCGTTGTTATTCTAAGGCTTTACTTGTAATCAATATTATAAGTTTTTGAAACTTTATTTCTGGTAATTCTGTATAGTAAGTTCGATAATTCTGTTAATGGGATCATGATTTAGACCAGGGGTCTCCAAAGTACGGCCCGCGAGGACCTCTCATACTGCCCGTGGAGACCTTTTTATCTACGGAGAAAAAATTACAGAAATTTACGCGTATCCTTCCCAGATCAGCCACCGCTGAAGAGGAAGTTACCTTTTTACTGAATTAAAATAGAGACGCGCAGTAGTGCATTATGTTTCCCAACCATCATTACATTGCAAAACCTTATTCGCTGCTTACTTTTCTATTTCTGTTCACAGTCAGTGAGATGATATAACATTATCTAGTGGAATAATTTTTAAATGTTTTATTGCTTGTTTAAGACTTGATTATTTTGGTCACACTTTACCAGTTACATTTAACTGCTGCGATGAGGAGGTGTTAGTGTCAGTTAGCATCTAATTTCATGACATGTTGCACTCTATTTTATTTAGTGAAAATTTCCTTCGCTTAATTGTTCACCAGTGCGTATAAAGTACTGGGGATGTCGTTAGTTAAACAAGAATTTTTCGAGTATTCTGAACAGGAAACATTAAAAGCAACAATCTCTCTACTACAAATGGACATATTTGCAGACTATATTCAGGTAAGTTTAACTTAAGAAATCATAAGAATTTTTAAAAATTGTTTTGGGTCATTTGGAACTATAATTGCGATGAAATTAGTTCGCATAATCAGCTTTTTTTTGAGCGATTTTGTGAGCAAGATGCTTTCAGTTTCACTATTCATTCATGTTGAAGTCACTTTATTTTAGTGCTTTACGACGATGGCCGAGAGGAGGAAAAGAAAAACAGACGATGAGTGTTGGCAATTTCAAGATGAATGGAATAACATGAAATACTTCTTCATCATTTCGGCGAAAATGCATTGTGTGTGATTTGTGACGAAACTGTGTCTGTGATGAAAGAATACAACATGCGCCGTCATCATCGAAGCAAACATTAGGAGAAATATTCACAGTTGGAGGATAAAGTCCGTGCAGAAAAATTTTCTAATTTTCAAAATATACTCTCATCTCTGAGAACATTCTTCAGCAAATCCTCAATTGAAAACGAATCCTAATGAAGTTGCCTCAAATGAAAATGAAACTAGTTATAATATTGCCTTGGTCCTGGCTAAAAATGACAAACCTTTTACAGATGGTGAGGAAGTGAAGGAATGTTTATTGGAGGTGGCGCAAAAGAGCTTTGCTTGAAAAGTTGACACAATTTAAACTTTGAGTGTAATACCATTGCCCACCATGTTTCAGATATAGCTGAAAACATTGTGACTCAAATAGCAAAAAATTTCAGCAGTGCAAGGTCTTCATGTTTGAAGCAACAACTGAGTTATCCACTTCATTTACATCAAAAATCATTATCGAGGTAACTTTCAATCTTTTGAACAGCATGCTTGAGTGAACAAACATTTAGAAGGATGAAATACGTGAAGAATAATTTGAGAACAAACTTGTCTGATAATAATCCCAGTCACTGTTGATGTTAGGAACAACAAATCTAAAGCCAGAAATGTCTGCTGTTTTAGCATCCAGGAAACAATTTCACCATTCCCACTTATACAGCTGTTTATGTATAGTACGTTAATATGTTACTAAATAAAACAACTAAATAAAATAACATTAAATAAATAATTAAAAACAACATCAATGTTTTGATTCTTTTTTATTTGGACCTCGAGTGTATAATCAGCTCCCAAACTCTTGTTTGATATTTAATGCGGCCCTCGTTGCTTTTTATTGAAAGGTTTGGAGATCCCTGATTTAGACTGTTTGTTATTTTCTTAAAAATCCACAAAATTAAATATAGTTACTTTTTCATTGTTTTGTGTAGTGCTTGATAGAAAAATTTGTTAAACTATAAATCACGTTAGTACAACGAAACCAGAGCACAGAATTATGAGAAACACTGCTGAAAAAATGACAGAAAAAAATGTTTTAAAATATTGAAATTTGAAGTAGTAGGGATTTTAGAATATCAAAATGTTTTTGGAAAAAATTTAAGTAATCGTTTGTTTAAAAACGAAAGCTTTTTTCCTGAAATGCACACATATTATGCGTGTTCAAAAATAACGAATATAAACTTTTACTTATAAATATCTAATTTAAAAAATTACTCACAGAGTTCCGGGTCCCCTTAAATGTTCGCTTTCTTTTTCGTTTCGATATATTAAGATTCGGAAATTTTTTTCCATAATACGTCATTGAAAAAATTAGCCTTAAACAACCTCGGGGCCGATATATTTTACCCATGCGCAAAAGGGGAACTCTTTTCATCAAAAATGTGATACTTATTGAAAACTATATTGTTTGAACTAATTCAGAAGTATTAAACATTATATATATATATATATATATATATATATATAAACGCGTACCTTAATAATAAAAATATCCAATATAAGATACAAAAATGATCGCCCTAATTTCAAAATGCAGACGTTATTCACGATGTAATATTAACTCATTTTTCTAAATTTAATTTGTAGAACATGCAGAGCTTTCTCAATTTCAGAAGTTTTCACTTCATGAATGATAAACAACTTAAAAGTCATTTAGAGTAGAGGTTTTATCTGCCGTTTGTTAATTAAAATAACGTATAATTGTGCAGATTGCAAGTGTTCAAATTCAGCGACCAGACAGAGTTAATGTCATTTTGTCTTTAAAATTGTGAGTTTAATTTTCCTCATCGTACAGGTTCTTGTAACCTGCTATTGTAATTAATTGGTTTCGTTTTCAGATGATGAAATTTATTATAAGGCGTCTCTCTCTCTCTCTCTCTCTCTTTTATATATATATATATATATATATATATATATATATATATATATATATAACAACTTATCTTGACTACAGCTTTCACTATTCTTTTCATTCATATATAGATCATGTATAGTTAGCACATAGTAAGCGGGGTCTTGTTGCTGGAGCATAATAGAGGAGCGAGTGTTTTTTCAAATAAGAGAAACTAATGAGATTATCTAAAAAATAATAATTAAATTAGTTTTCATCAACTTGTCTAGAAATGTATCCTTTTTTTATCATGTTACAAAAATTATACGGTTATATATACACGAAAAAATTTTACTGGAGATGGTTTTAATCGTAATCGAAACGAAAACAATTGTAAAAAATAAAATTTGTTCACCCAATTTACTTTCAATACTAACACTTAGAAACTAAATAGAACCGTATAATTAAAAATTGTTAGTAGTGGTTTAATGCGTAATACCGTATGAAAATGTGTGAAATGAAAAAATTTAATTACAGAAAAAAAAATCATAGCAATATTTATTAAATTTTGTTTTTTTTTAAATTTAATTTTCTCTCTTGCCCTTTTTTCCCTTTCTGTACTGTCAAATTCAAAAACTTTCTCTTGCAGAGAAAATCTAATACACGGTTTTATACTGCTGTCCAAGCTCCTCAGACGTATTGATAAGTATTGCCATTTTTTTCGATGAACTGCTTTCATCTGTTCCTGTTCATTTTGAGAAAACTGTTCTTTAAACTGTACCTTTATTCACTAATTCTTCAGATACTTTGAACAAAACCTCAAACTTATTCAAATAAATGTAACAGTACGTTTATTGCGTATATGCACATTTGATTATTCTGAACATTTGAGAAAAAAAAGCAAGTTAATTGAATTTCTTTTTAAAAAAAAGATCACATTTTGTACTAAATTAATACTAACACAGTTTTCTTATTTTATCAGCAGACAAAGAAAATAAAGCGTTTGGTATTATCTCAATATGAATATACACGCTCTAAATAAGTTTATAACTTGAAGTAACTACCGATAATAAAGAATTTGACATCATTTTTTATCAAGTAGAATGTACGAATGAAAGGTAGGTAGAAAAGGACCAAAAGCACTGAACAAATATACATATTTAGATCGATTAACTAACAAGTTAAATGAACAGAAATTGAAGGGGGAAACTCGGAAAACCGAAAACACTCACATAGGCAGGGGAAAAGAATTACGTACTTTGGTCATTTGAAAAACAAAACAGAAGAGTTGCCAGCCGAGATCTCTGCTCCTCGCAGAGAAAGAAAATAGTTCGAATCAGTTCAGAACAGCAAAGAACAAGTTTGTAGCGAAACACTGAGAAGGGTGTTCTTGCTCTTTTGAACGGGTTTAAAAGAACTGATATTTTTAATAGAGCAGTTCTCATTCAGATCACACTCTCGAGCTCTGACCGCAGTGTTTGAAAATCAGGAGGTTTGATCCCTCAAGAGTTTCTGTTTTGTATTCCATCGGTGCTCCTCATCAGAGCATTTTTCTCTCCTATAAATACGAAATATATATTTCCGTGCATAAGCCGAGAAATTTTGGAGCTTTTTGTGAGCTAAATTACCGGGGTCGGCTTATATAACGAATCAGCTAGCTCTCAACAAGGTATTTACTTTACAGTTAGCCGCATGAAAGTGATAAATCGACAATATTGCACGTTTTTCCTAGTTTGCTGTGACGAAAAGAAACGAAACGAAAGATCTGATGATAGTGAAACTTTAACCCAGCAAACTGAAAACTATCAAAACGTACACTAGGAATAACAACAAAGTACCGTAGATAATGCGCTCATAAAAATAACAATGGAAGAGGAAAATACCATTAATCTTCTATCTTACATTTTGGGTATTTTGAAAGCAACCTTTATCCAAAAAGAAAAAAAAGTCATATGAATACTTTGAAGTCCGTTACCATTACAAAGTCTTTTTTTTTTAATTTCCGCCTATCGCTATAGCTTTATCTTCTATTACAATTGTTTAATTTTTTTCATTTCAAAATATGTACAGGATTTGAATGTTGAGTAAATTTTGGAAAAAAGAAATACATTCTCGACTTCTACGCGTATCGGTTTTTATTCGGAAATATACGGTAGATTTGATATTTCGAAGTATTGAAGTTTTCGTAAAAAAAAATAGATATTTATAAGATGTTTGTGTACTTCTTTTATGTAATTTCTGTCAAACAGAAAATACTTCTAATATCTATAAAATGATATATTTTTAAATGAGGAATTACGATAAAACTACAACTTCTCATTAATTAACTAAATTTTGATTTTTTTTAATTTTCAAGAATTTTTTCAATAGTCATCATGACATGCTTTTTCCGACATTGCTACGTATACAAGCATTTTTCTTAAATAAAACTCCTTCGCCTATTTTTTTTCTTTGGTTTCCAATAAATTAAATGATTTATTTCTTCTTGTGTTTGAATTCTTTAAATATTAAGGAGATTTATTATATTTGATTTTTAGATGTAAAGTTTCGAAAAAAACTGTGATATTAATTACTTTAATCTTTTTGCATATAAATGATTGATTAGTTGTTTTTCTGAGATATAAAGTAACGAAGGCTATAATTCCCTTGAAAGTTTCCTTTTAATTCTATAAATATCCAAGAAAAATTTTTAATCTTTTGCAAGAATGCTCTCTTTTCACCATGTGCGTGAGGAAGTCAATGCAATAAGAATCTATTGATTGATTGCTTATTGATGTCGCATTAAGGAGTAACAAGATGGCAATTGGCTTGAATTGATTTGTCTTTACTAACGTCGCACCAAAAGCCACACGAGAGCAATTGACAACGGAGCTCGTAATTGTGAACTTCGGTCAAGTGACGAAGACGACATCTGTATTAACACCTCCTCCTAACATCTACACCATGTGAACGTGAGGACCTTGGGCCCCGACAGATTTAACGTGCATCAGACCAGGCTACACGACATGTTTTTTTGTGGTATCAAGGCTCGAACCTCCAACTCGACGAAAATCACCGGCCTCGAATCCGCGACCATGACCTCTAGGCAACCGCGGCCACATGGCAGTGGACCTCGTAATCTAAAACTCTGGAGACGAGAATATCCCCCTCTCCAAACTTTAACATCGCACTAACGTTATGACTATGAATCAGACAGATTCACCATGTAACACCCCCACTATATGACAGTTCTTTAGTAGCAACAGGACAAGAAGCTAAGACCCTACTAAAACAATGCCGGTCATGAGTGCGCAACCATGACCATCGGCTACCACGGTAATCTGAGATGACTTTTACCTTAAAATTTAAAAAAACTACTTCCGTGACCCACCCACCCCGCTTCCTTACAAGTGAAACTATTAAATAATCAGCTAATAAATAGTCAATAAGGACTAATTAACTAAATTTCATTTAATTATTTTAATTATTCAACAAATTAATTGTAATTGTGAATGTAGAGCAGTAACTAACTCATATCCGAAAAACAATGTGTAATGGAAAATTCCACTTATTTCAAAAAACAGCTAAATTTTATTCGAGTTAGGAGCAATACTTGAAATCTGGGCCCTGGTCAAAATCTCAGCTATCCGTCCATCGTTTAACTTTCTGGTACCAACGTCGCTAACACAATAATCTCGCAAACCTTTTAACTCCTTTCTTTAATGCATCCAATATATCTATTTCTTTTTCACTACACTTCAAAACAAACAACAATGATGATTGACATAATTCGCGGTTTATTCACAATCCAAGGTTCTAAAATCAAATAATGTCATAAAGTAGCCCAAAATGTTAACTGAAAGGCAAAACATGCGAGATCCCTTTACGCATTATTTTATTTATAAAATTTATGGGTAGTGTTTTGCGGAGAGGTTGCTAGCAATGTCTTGGACCGCTATCAGTTTTTGTTGATCTGGTTACATATAATAACCTACCATGGTTGTTTCCGATGGAAGATTGCCATACTGGCATTGAAAGCGTCGTCAGTTTTCGCCAAGATCACCATGTTATTTTAGTGTTTGAATCAGTTTATTTCATTTTGTTTTATTTATGAACGAATATAAAACATTCCTTGCAGGTTATTACAATCTGGATATGAAATCATATGATCTCAAGGAATTTAATCAAGAAGAGTATAAAATTAAACAACACGAGATCAAACAACCATTGATGTCGTATTTTCAACACATTATTCAAAACGTTGTAACATTTACGAAAGCGCATTTATTCATAATGTTCCTTTAGATGGAAAACTTTATATATATATGTGTGTGTGTGTGTGTGTGTGTGTGTGTGTTGAAAGTGTAGTGATGGAGATTGTTCATCCCAAATCTACGATGGGTTGCTCTTACGCAAAGGGCTGGTTAACAAGGGGGGTAATTCCATTACCGGATTCCATGTGTTGTTGTTGTTGATGATGATGTTCAAGGATGAGGCTCGCAGTAGCTTTACTTGTTTATTAGAAGAGATGATGAAGAGTTAAAAGTATTTACACTATGATATGACAAGTTGACCAGTTCTTCGGATAAAGATAGATGGCTGTCTCATTTAACCCGTATTAGGGAAGGGCGCTGAAATGTGCTCGGACGTTTGAAGTTTACTTCCGACGCGGGTAATGCGAAGGAAAAGATAAACGGAAAAGGTGGGGAAAGAGGAGAGCGAAAACGAAGTGTCACTCAGTTTTGATCTGGAATAGGTGGCGCTGCATGAGCTTATCATATGACTCTGATTCGTGGTGACATCTATTGAGTATCGGAGGAACTGGTTTTATAGTAGATTGAAAAAATAAAAATTAATTGTCTAATAATTTATGTAAAATCCTAATTATGCAAAAATCGCGAAAATCAGTAATAATGACACCCATCTCTCGATTTACTTGATAATTATGCTCTTCAAAAAAATTATGCAAATGAAGGCGAGAATATCATAAAAAAAAGGGATTGTATCCATTAGTTATAGAAACACCTCACTTCTTCTGTTTACCCAATTTATTTTTGAAAAGGCGAAACAAACTCAAATTAACGCTATTCATTACAAAAAAAGAATGAAAAGCATTGTCTCAAACTATCAATATTCCGTACAAATAAAAGGAATGAAGTAATGTAAGCATAAATATTCTTCGTAATTACCACAACTTAAAAAGCAGAATTAAATATGTCTTTATTCTTCTTTGAAGCTTTGAAAAATTAGATTTCTGGTTTTCTCAGGTTGTGTAGGTGTAACATCACAAAGCTCGGAGCATCGAAAATTGGTTTATTTTTAGTAAGCACCAGGATTTATTAGGTGACTGTCTCAGTTGTTTCCATCGCATGGTTCACAGTTCTATTTTTATTATCGATGGATGCAATAAACTTGTGTTTGCTTAGAAATATGGAAAAAAGTAAATTTCCAGCGATGATTAAACACTTGTAATCAAATGTCGTAACACAGAAAAAGATCATAACTGAGTCAGATGAAGTTCATGGCACATCCTCTCCTGTGTTTTCAACTCTTCACAGTTTGGCAAATGAGTTTAAACGTGGCTGTACATTCACAGAAGATGAACGTCGTTCGGGACGTACTGTAAAAATGACTATTCCCAAAATGATTGACAAAATCTATGATATGGTTTTGAGTGGTCGACGAATCAAAGTGCGCGTAATAGTTGATGCTCTTGACCTATCATAAGGTACGGTGTTTTCAATTTTGCACGAAAAATTAGATGTAAAAACAACCTCGGCAAGATGGCGTTTGCTCTTAGTGGAAAATAAACGCAATCGTCTGGTCGATTCTGAGGCTATTTTGGGGCAATACTGACGAGTTTATGTGTCCATACATAACTGTGGACGAAACGTGGATACACAACTATAACTCAAAGATAAAGGAACTTTCAAAACAATAGATTTTTAAAGGCCTACAGGCTCCGAAGAAAGCAAAGACGGTAAAATCAGCCGGCAAAGAAGATATCCACGGATTTTGAGATGCACGCGGAATCGTTTGCACCGATTACTTGGAAAAAAGAAAAGCAAAAACTGAAGAGTACTATGCGTTATTGTTGCACCGGGGAAGCGAAAGAATCAAGAAAAAACGTCCTCATTTGACAAAGATCCTCTTCCATCAAGATAATGCACGGAACACAACTGTGAAGTTTCGATGGCCAAAATCATGGAATTAAAATTCAAATTGTAATATCATCCACCGAATTCATCTTGTACTCACTTTTTTTTTTTTTTTGTTAATAAAAACTTTCTGAAATGATCATTATTTAATTCCTTTAACATAACATGTACAAGGGGTGTTCAAATGAAAATTTACGAAACGTCGTAACAGCGTAACCGTTAATAACAGGTCAATTGAAAAGTCCCCGGCCTACCATAGTAAAACACATTTTTTTGGCAAAATTAGTTTTTTTTATTCAACATAATTCCCTTCAAGGATGATACACTGATTATAGCGACCCTCCAACTTTTCGATACCATTTTTGTAGTACGATTTGTCCTTTGCTTCAAAATAAGCCTCAGTTTCGGCGATCACCTCTTCATTCGACGAAAATTTCTTCCCAACGAGCATTCTTTTGAGATCTGAGATCAGGAAATAGTCGCTGGGGGCCAGATCTGGAGAATGCGGTGGATGAGGAAGCAATTCGAAGCCCAATTCATGGATTTTTGCCATCGTTTTCACTGACTTGTGACACGGTGCATTGTCTTGATGAAGCAGCACTTTCTTTTTCTTCAAATGCGGCCGTTTTTCGGCGATTTCGTCCTTCAAACGGTCCAATAACACTATGTAATAGTCGCTGTTGATGGTCCGTCCTTTTTCAAGATAGTCAATGAAAATTATTCCATGCGCATCCCGAAATACAGACGCCATAATCTTGCCAGCCGACTGTTGCGTTTTCCCACGCTTTGGAGCAGGTTCATCGTGTGCAGTCCACTCGGATGACTGTCGATTGGACTTCGGAGTGAAATGATAGAGCCATGTTTCATCCATTGTCATATATCGATGCAAAAACTCGGGTTTATTACGCTTGATCATTTTCAAACACTGCTCCGAATCATCAACTCGTCGTTGTTTTTGGTCAAAAGTGAGCTCGCGCGGTACCCACTTTGCACAGAGCTTTCTCATACCCAAATATTCGTGAATGATATGATATACACGTTCAGTTGATATCTTTAGAGTGTCTGCTATTTCATTCAATTTCAATTGACGGTCATTCAAAATCATTTTGTGGATTTTTTTAATGTTTTCGTCGGTAACAACCTCTTTTGGGCGTCCACCGTCTTCGGTGCTCATTTCACCACGTCTAAACTTAGCATACCAATCCTTGATGGTTGATTTTCCTGGAGCAGTGTCCGGAAACTTGGCATCATGCCAAGTGTTTGCTTCAACTGTATTTTTTCCCTTCAAAAAGCAATATTTTATCAACACGCGAAATTCCTTTTTATCCATTTTTTTCACAATAACAAAAGTTGCTTCACTCAAAATGCTATAATTCACAAACTAAGGATCCAACAGCTGTCAAATTTATACACGCATCTTTTGAGGGTTAGGGCTAACTAAAAAAACATATGGATTTAATTCTAGTAGCGCCATCTATGTTTCAGGCCGGGGACTTTTCAATTGACCTGTTATATTTGCCTATGCCGCTATCGGAGAACATAGTGAAACATCTAGAGATGCGAATGGAGTCTCCGGCGGGGATCGGAGCATGCGCTGGAGAAAGCATAGACTCTTATAAAGAGCGTCGTCCAATTGACACGGCAGTGTATGTGAGGATAAGATGGTTTTCACATTGCAAAATTAGACGACTGAGGAATAGCGAAGCGTTATCCGATTTCTGATAGCAGAAGAGGTTAAACCGGCCGCTTTCATCGCCGGATGGTGAGTGGTCGCGGTAGCCTAGTGGTCATGGTTTCGGATTCATGGCCGGTGGTTTTCTTTCAGTCACGGGTTCGAGCCTTGACAGCTAAGGACCCAACTTGTAGCTGGGGCTAATGCACGTTAAGTCTATTGGGGCCCGAAGTCCTCCCGTTGGTGGGGTGTGGATGTTAGGAGAGGGGGTACCAGCTCAGGAGTTGTCCTCGTCACTTGATCGAGATTCAAAATTACGAGGTCCGTCACCAATAGCCCTCGTGTAGTGCAGCGTTAATAAAAACTGAACCAAACCACCGGATGGTGATGAAAACGAGAAAGACTGTGTGTCAAAGACAAGTGAGTGAGAAAATGGAGTGCCCGTTTTCGTGCATGCCGCGAGAATTTGGTTGATGACACGAGATCAGATCAGGTAAACACAGTCATTACGGTCGATCTCATCTGCAAGGTGGACAACTGAGGGAGAAGTGATCGGTGTGCCACATTGCGAATGTTGGCGGGGAAGGGCATGTAAGCGTTAGAACAGTGTGGACAATTGTTCACGACAGGCTGCGTTATCGGAAGGTGTGTGTGCAGTAGGTTCCAAAGCAACTCACCGACTAGCAAAAGGAACTTCGTATGGGGATATAACTTCAACATCTATTTCGGTGGTTCGGTATCATGAAGACCCCGCTTTCCTGGAGCGGATTGTTACAGGTAATGAGAACTGGTACCATCACAGCGAGTCAAACACAAAGCGGGACAGAATGCACCTCCCCCTAAAAAATTCAAAGCCGTGGCGTCAGAAGTGAGGTGTTGCTCACCGTCTTTATCGACGTCCAAGGTCCGCTACTTGTTGAATTCTTCAAGCACAAAAGAACCATCAACTCCGATATGTACTGTGAGACACTCCGAAGATTACGCAGGCCCATCAAGAAAAAAAGACCCGGGCTACTAATGGAGGGTGTGGTTCTGCTCCATGATAACTCACGTCCACGCGTCTCCAGGGTCACACACGCGGAACTGGCCAAGCTCAAGCGGAAGGAGCTTGACTATCCGCCCTACAACCCGGACATGTCACCCTGTGATTTCCCCGTGTTTGGTCCTCTGAAAAAACATCTGAATGGGAATCGCTTCAGATCGGACGAAGAACTCATGGACGCTATAAAGGACTGGGTCTCGTCACGGTCACAGGAATTCTGGAAACAAGGAATCCTTCGACTCGTTAATCAATGAGATCGTTGTGCTCAGGCCTATGGTGTATACTTTGAATAAAGTCTTCATTTATACCCACAGTCTCGTTTCGTACATTTTCATTTGAACACCTCTTGTATAATAAATCCTATTTCAAATAAAAACTGGAAAATCTCCTGATTCTATTTAAACAATGATTCAAACATTTCTAAAATGTATTTTTTGAGAATAACTTGCACGAAAGTTTTTTCTTGATAGTTACTCTCGAAATTCCTTTAAAATTTCCGGGTTCAGTGTTTTTCGCCTCTTTTGGGACAATGGTTTTTTCACTCTGCAGCGGCGTTGGAAATCGGTTAACATTGAGTGCCGACAGCGGCCCACAATTTGTTGTCCGATGAAAACTCACCTAATCTTGTTTTACAGTGAGGTACTTTTGTTTTGTTTCCCCGCCTCACTGATAAACATTATCACTAGAAATAAAATTGTATGCTCCTTTGAACAAAAACACAAAGACTTGATTCCGTATAGATATCTATATTTTACATATCAACGCTACTTCTTTTAAATTGCTACTTCAAAATTTAAAAACATTCTAATGTACAAAAAATAATGTAAGTAAAAAAAAACGAGTTTTCAATCCAACTGTTGTTTAAAGAGGGATTAAAAAGTATGGAAATAGTTTTTAAATGTAAAATAATACATAACTTATAAACACTTGAGTTGCTTAACTGAGGCATGTGTATAGGTAATTACCGATATGTTAAGTACCATAAATACTTACTTATGTATGAGATAGAAAAAAGTATCAATACCTCGAGCTTTTGTAAATCATACATTATTATACATTTTAAAATATTCTTATAATTAATCCATCTTTATATAAAAGTTTGCTATAGTTTTCTTTTTTTTATTACTCTTATTCGCTTAATTTTCTTCAGCCTTGAAATTTAAGAACAAAAAGCGATTACGTGAGCTATACGTGTATGCAAATTTTCAGTTCGATCGGATGACAGATAGCGGGTTAAAATTCGAGTACAAAGCGAAAGGCTTAGTATTCCCCTGAGCCCGTCATTGCTTGAGAATACTTATAGCATTGTATTATAATCGGTGTTATACATATATACAAAATTTCTGCTCAATTTGGTGAAAGGAAGAAGGTTAAAATGCGAATTTAAAGGGCAAAGTCCGCCCCCCTCCAGGCAGTCTCTAAGTCTGTCACTACTTGAGCCCACTATAATATTGTATTAGCATCGGAATTATACGTGTATGCAAAAATTTAGCTCGATCAGATGATGGGAAATGAGTTAAAATTAGAGTGCAACTTTTGAACTGACAATACATATGCTTTTAATGCATACATATGAAAATAGCAAGTTAAATAAAAGCTTGTAATAAAAATGTGTTAACTTTTAACAACAAAAGGAATCAAAGTGAACGATTAAAATAAATCAGCTCTTTTCACGATCAAAATTGATTTAGATATTAAAATTAAAACGAGCGATAAAGTATTAAAGAAGACAATAAAATTTATTAAAATTATCGGTAATATTATCTTTAGATACTAAAATTAAAGCAAACGATAAAACATAAAAGAAAATATCTCTTAGGATAAATGTAGCTATTATTTCCAAGAAAAAAAATGAATCTTTACTTATTAACCTATTCTCAACAACTTTTATTAAATTAATTAAAGAAATTATCGATATCTAGAAAAGAAATCAATAGAGCCTGCTCTCAAACTGAATTTTGTAAATCCTTGCCAAAAATTTATTAATTGATTAAAGCAGTTAAAATAGCTAGAAATATTTAATAAAAAATTCAATAAATTAATAATTAATGTAGTTTCATTAATTATAATAAAATTGATTGCATGAGCAATTATTTAATTTATTGTATAGGTATTATCAAATAAATATAGAAGCATAACACATTTATATTTTCGCAGATTTCCATCCATAACATTTATAATTGATTAATTATGTAATTTATATGAAAGTAAATATTATATATATATATATATATATATATATATATATATATATATATATAT
>BMAW01077430.1:262352-284155 GCA_019974015.1 Nephila pilipes
ATATATATATATATATATATATATATATATATATATATATATATATAATTTATATGTTAGCAAATAAAATAGGCACCAAAATTTAGCTAAGATAAAATAACTTTACTAACAAATCAACTAAATCGCTGGACATAAAAGAATTCGCAAATTTAAAATCTAATATTGAAAGTATTTTTTCATAGTGCATTTTTTCAACGAAATTTCGTTCTGAATTTTATATTAAAACTAAAATTAAAATGACAATTCTACACACATTTTTTTTTTTTGAAAATGTATAAATACGTAAAATATATAATAACAATTCTACTTTGGAAAAATGAAAATTATTAAAGTAACCAGAAATATTTTTCAATCATTGCGGATTAAATCTATTGTAGCCCACGTTTTGGCAATGGAAAACAAAATGACATTAAATCACGTCAAAGAAGAAATGACACATGATTAAACCCTTGGGGAAAATAGTAAACATTGTATTATGCAAGGGTTGTCAATTTGTCATATATATCGTATTTTTTGGTACACATTTTGTTTTCTGTAACCAATCGTGCGCTAAAACATTAGCCCAGTTCGTCAAATACTCATTTAAAATGAAACACGAACTGTCAGTCGTTTTGAAAAACCAAATACATTTCAAAATAACTTACGTGACGGTTGATTTCAATAACTTAAGTTTTAGACACGAATTCTTAAGAAAATCGCCCGGGCTTTTTCTAGGCTACATAGTCCTATCCTGAGATTTTCAAAACATTAAAAAACTTATGCAATTAAATTTTTTTAGCGCAGATGTTCTAAATTCAATGCAGTCTTATGTATACAACTAAAATTTGTGTGTTATTCGACTCGAATTATTTTCTATTAATATTGTATCATCATGTTATTTTTGTTTTCTAAACACAAAATACTATTTTTTAAATACCTTTTTTATGTGATTTTTGATTTTAGTACCGAAAAATAGAATACAGATGGTCAATTTCAATTGATTTAAAAAACATTTGATTGGATTAACAAATTTCAATATATACTTCCAGAATAAAATTTCCTAAATATCAAGCTATTATAATTCAGCTTATGGAACAAAAACGTTTTAATATGCTATTTTTTATCTTATGTAATAAGTATAACGTGGCTCTTTTAGAACACAGTTAAGAATTGTGTTAAAACCATCGCGTAATGCATGAAAGGTCAAAATATATTTATACTTAGTTTTTCATTAATCAGTGAATAAAAGTCCATCACCTCCTGATTGTTTGATTTTTTAATGTTCTTAATCGCAAATTATTATTAATATGTGCTAACATGTTGTTGTTTTGAGAAAATGGCGTCAATAACAATATGGAAGCATAAAATAAAGAATGCATGGTGTTAGGTTCAAAGATTGACCTTGAAATACATTTTACGATCATAGTAATTACATTTAATTTGCTTAAAATATATTTATACTGCTAAGAATGTATTTAATTTAATATTTGAATAAGAATATTATTGTTTGTTTCAATCATTTATCGTTTGCTATTTGAATATTTAATACAATAATTGAAATTTATGGCAGAATCATCTATTTTTATTCTTTTTGTTGTCAACATTGGCAACATTCTTTTGCTCTTCAGATTATTTTTTTCTTTTGAATATAGAAATACATTAGAAATTTGAATAAGGTGTCTTTTTCTTTTTTCCTCTATAGTAATTGCTTCTGAGAAGTCTGGAACTCAGAAGTAAGCTTACTTTACACTAATACTATTCATTTTGAGTAATTCTACTTTTTCGAGAACTTAACAGTAAAAAAAACGTAAGCACATGTTAAGATGAAATTAGAAAAAAGCCAGTCTCACTTTTTTAATATTTTTAACATATACTAGCATTTGTTTTGAGAAAAGGGTATAAACAAAAATACGTGGGCAAAAAATAAAGAATACAGGGTGTAACTTTCAAAGAATTGACATTATAATACATTATGATTATAATAATTACATTTAGTTTGCTTAAGCTTAATTTACACTACCAAGGTATATTTAATTTAATATTTTATCGTCTGCTTTTATTTAATTCTGATTTTGTCATGATAAAATAAACTAATTAATATCGTCTAACATGATTCTTACATAATATGGTTTAATAATTGCGTAAAACTCTATAACACGAAATGGAAGAATTTCTCGATCTCTTAAAAGCAAAGGGGGTCTCATTTGAAGTAATAGAAATCTCCACACAAAGCGAAAAGTAATTAGAACTCCATTTTGTAAATATAACCTTTCTCCTCATGCATATTGCTATCGGAAAATTACCAAGATCTTTGAAAGTTTCATAAGATTATTCGAAATTGAGAGGTAAAAAAATGAACTCATTCAAGTATCTAGTACCATTTGCATAAAAAGAATTTATTTTCATTGAAGGAGCATTTATGATTTATACTACTAATTAAAATAAAGAAACGTATTATCTTTGTAATAATAGATTTCTCGTATTTTCTTATCATAAGTCTTATAATTTTTCCCTCAAACATATTTCGATCTATATTATTTTCTATCAAGAATTTTTTTCCTCTTCTTTTGTTGATAGTTTTGTCTACCCTCATTAATCATTATAAGAATATGGGGATATTTTTCATAACCATTGCAGTTTTAAGAAAGATTCATAGATATATATATGAGACATATACATTAAAGAAAATGCTTGATTAATTCTTTTCTTATTTGATAAATTCTTCTCATGCGTAATAAATCTTATGTATTTCTTTTGGTGGTCTTCTATTTGTGATAGATGAATTCTTAATAAAGAAAAATTCAGTTATTCCATTTTTTTATATACAACTTTCGTTCTACGAGTATTCATCCGTGGGAATGTTTTCCATTAAGACACTTTACCAATTTCTTCCCAAATCTGTTTTCGAAATGGGTATTAGAAATCTATTTTGAGATGATGAATGAAGATGTAAGAGTGGACCTAAATATTTAAAAGAAATTATTGATTGAAGCTTCTATTTCCTCATGAATAAAGGAATCTATGAACATATTTTTAACTAGACATTCCTTAAAATGAATTACTTACAGGTATCAATTTACTGTACTTTGGATATAAATGTTACTAATATTATCATTTGCTAAGATCATGAAGAAATGAATTGCATATAATAAATTTTTGATTTCTTAAGCAATAGTTTTCAACATTTTTTTTTTATTTCAAGGCATATTATAAATTATAATTAAATGTCAACGTCAAACTTAAACGAAGAAAATAACAGGAGTCTCAAGAAATAGCTTTTGTGATTTATTTATAAAAACAAACTTAGAATTTGTAATGAAAGACAATAATTAACATTGTTTAATTGAAAAGTAATTAATACTCAACGGAATTTTTAAAATTATAAATAATCAAAAATATAGTTATTAAGCTCTGTATACATTCTGTTTCAAGTTCTTTTCTTTTACGTGTATATATGCATATTTTTACTACATCATTAAATCGAAGCCCTTTAAGCGGGTTCTCGGTAGAGACTTAAAAACTGATTAACTCTCATACGAGACAGCGCTGGCTATTTCAAGTTTATAGGCGAAATTATTTTGATGAGTGAATTCCAAGATAGGGAATAAAAATACCTTTGTAGCACTTCTTTTTGTTGGATAGTCGAAGAAAAAAGGACAAACGGGGTAGAAACTAAAAATCACTTCAGTCTTGAAGTTTAATTACAATGCTTCAATTTAATTTACTAATAACTATTAGCCAGCCATTATCCTCTATTTTTTTCATTTTTCTTTCAATTCTATTTCTTTTATCTATTTCTATCTCCAATTCAATTCACTACACTTCTTTTATCTTAGTTTAATTTACTTAATCACATTTCGTTTTGGTTGGGAAGAAATTGTAATTCTATACAGTTCAAATTACTATAAATTCCCCGATGTCAGTTAAGGGAAAATCGCGAATAGAGGATTTTCTTTTAGTGTGTTTGATTTCATTTCATTTTTCCCATTCTCCGGATAACCTTAATTTCAATATTCCAAGTCGACTCTCATAATTAATCCGTCTTAACATGGTTTTACTGTACGTTATGTGCACGTTTAGTATTTACAATTAATTAGGGAATGAACCTAAGTGGTATAGTTTGTAGAGGTCATTGAGAAAAAAATATTCCAATGCAACTGCCTTCCAAAATAAGTCTATATTGAACGACAAACCCCCAGTAGCCATTGGATGTGTATTTTTTTCACGACTATGTACGAGAATTATTCAATCAGTCTTCAGAAAAAGATTAAGAAACTATTTTAGCTAGATTTTTTTTTTTTTTTTTCAGTTTTTCAACATCGTTGTCCGCCGAGCCATTTGAACTTTAATTCCGGGATTTTGGCCATCAAAATTGCATAGATGTGCACCCGTGCATTGACTTGATGGAAGAGGATTGTTGTTTTTTTTTCAAATGAGAACATTTTTTTCCTAATTTCTTCACTCAACCGGTGCATTAACGGCACGTAATATTCTCCAGTTACTGGTTTTTCTTTTCTCTGAGTAGTCAGTATGTATTATTCTACGTGCATCCCAAAACCCCATGACCATCATCTTGCCAGCCAATTTCATAGTCTGCTTTCTTCGGAGTCCATTCAGCTTCAAAAACCACCTGTTTTGACAACACCTTTGTCTTTGGAGTATGCTAGAGTATCCAAGTTTCATCCACAGTTATGCATCGACGCAGAAACTCGTCAGGATTACGACGAAAAAGCGTCAAAATAACTTCAGAGTCCACCACATGTTTTTTATCCACTGAAAGCAAACCGGAACCATCTTGCGGAGATTTTTTTTTTTTTTTTTTTTTTTTGCACATCCAATTTTTTGTATAAAATTTAAAACTCTAGCTTGCGATATGTTAATGGCCTCAACTATTTTGCGCACTTTCATTCATCGGTTACTCAAAACCATATAATAGATTTTGTCAATCATTCAAGGAGTAGTCCCTTCCACTGGACGTCCAGAACGGCGGTAATCTTTTGTGGATTTGAAAGCACATTTAAGATCATTTACCGAATTAGAAACAGTTGTAAACACAGGAGTAAATATACAATGAACTTCACTTAAGTCAGTTTTGATCTTTTTCGGCGTGAAGCCTTTTGAAAAAATTAGTGTTTAATCCTTTCTCGAGAAACTCCTTTTTATTCCATTTTTCTAAATAAACACAAGTTTCTTCCTTTCACAATAAAAATGAAGTCATGTGATGAAATAACTGAGACTTAGACTGCTGTCTAGTGAGGTCATTAGTACTTATTAATTACAAACTATTTTCGATGGCTACGAAGGCCGTTTTTTGGGCTTCCTAAAGACTTATTGAGCGACTCTTTAGTGGCATTAGGGCTCGAACGCACGTCTCAACGAAAATAATGCAAGTCGCAATTTCGTGAACCTTTACCACTGGGCTACCACGACGATGAACAGAGCCAGTTAAATAAAAACTTGTAAAAGAACTTGAATATTCAAACTCAAATGAAATATTTTGCTAAGATGTAGGTCTTACAAGAGAAAATATCTTAATTTGGTGTACAACCAATTCCGTTTTTATGAATTTGACGCGACATGCACCGATACTCATTTCAAAAAACGCTCACGCAAAAAAGGATTTTGTGTTTCGTACAGCTTTTCCCTCAAATATAAAAATTACCAGTACTGACTGTGTAATGATACCCTTCGAAATATGTGCTTGGTGTTGTAAATACATTTTTTTTTCAGAAAGAGAGAGCACTATCATAGTAAAACTACCCGATTTTCTAAAAGTTCCCGTACTGACGATTCACGTATTTATTATACAATAATTCGAGATAAAAACCAACGTTTTTAAAAAGAACGTTTTTATATGGTGGCAAAGTTTATTAAAGAAAGCTATTGAAACATTAGTTAAAACTGGTCGCAAATATCTAAATATTGCATTGTTGGGCAAGTAAGAACGGTTCCCAAAATTTCAGAGCTCTAGCTTGATGGGGAGTTGGTTAAATTAACGACAGAAAATTTGATGACACACTGATACACACACAGACAGACACACACCAAGTGAAATACACAAAAACGTTAAAACTAACTAAAATTAATTAATTTATCCAGTAAATTAAATGGTTGGAATGCAGTTCAACCCAACTACCCTTGACGACAAGAATTATTTGGCGGTATTTTCCCAAATGTGGCTACCCTGGTCCGTTTTACGGATTTAACGTTCAGCCAAAAAAAAAAAAATCTCCAAGTTTGGTGCCAATTTTTGAAATCGCGCCAAGTGGCTGGGCTAAACTGCATTATTAAAGAAAATATTAGTTAAAACTTATCGCAAATGTCTAAATATTGCCTTGTTAGGCGAGTAAGAACGATTCCCAAAGTTTCAGAGCTCTAAGTTGAAGGGAAGTTAGTTAAATTAAAGATCGAAAATTTGATTACACACACACACACCAAGTGAAATACATAAAAACGTTTTGAAAACAATGAAGTTTAACGTGATTATTTTATGCTAATGTTAAAAGGGCCTTCTGACATAACGTAGACAAAAATTTAAATTCACAACAAATGTTCTTACAACAAATGTTCAAAATGTCTGCTCTTTTCTTGCAGGCAAAAGCTGAACTGGTGCTCACATATTTCGAGAAATGCATTTTAAGATGCTGAGAATGACTTTTTGTATTCTTTGGGTAATAAGGCAATTTTCAGATTATCTATTGTTCGGGAACTATTTTCACAAATTTTGTTCCTTTAATATCCACACGGAAAAAAGTTAGGAAATATTCAGAACAGGAGAGCGAGGTGGCCAAATATTTCTCTAGACAAGTCTATCGTCTAAAATATATCGCAGCATACTCATGATTTCATGAGCATGCTTCACGGACTATCCTACAGTCTTCTTTGAACCAAGAATCTCGTTCCCAAGATCTAGACATTCCCAACTTTTTTCTGTGGAGTTATATAAAGAACGAAATTTATGAAAACAGTTCCCAAACAATGGATGATCTGAAATTTTCAATTAATCGAAGGATACAAGAAGTTTCCCTTTTCATCTTGAAATGTGTTTCTCAAAAAATGCGCAAATGAGTTCATCTTTGCCTTGTACAGAGCAGACATTGTGAACATGTGTTGTAAATGCAGGCTCAAATTTTTTTTCTATATTATGCTAGGAGTGATTTTCATTATTAGTACGAAAGAAATGGCCTTAAAGTTTGTTTGTTTTTTATTTTTTTTTGGTAGGATAAACTCACGAGTCGTCAGTATAGGAATTCTTAGGACACTTGGTAATTCTATTTGTGTGCATTTTATTCACATGTACCGAATTCAATTTTTCCTTACGTTTAAGATTCCTCTGCATTTATTTATTTTTCAACATTCCTTCTCAAAACTACACCACACCTTATTTTTAACTACACTGCATCTATTTAGTGCCTCGTTGTAACCTAGTGGTCGTGGTCGCGATCTCGCGGCCGGCGTTGTTTTCGTTGAGACTTGGGCTCGAGCCCTGATGCCACTAAAGACATAGCGTGTGCCGAGATCGATGTACAATGAATCTGATCGAGACTCCAAGTGCTCCCAGTGGTGTAGAGTGGAAGTTTGGAGGGAGATGCAAGCTCAGGTGTCGTCCTCGTCGTTTGACCAAGATTCAAAATTACGAGGTCCGTCGATAGTAACCTTCGTGTTTCTAAAAGTGCGATGTCAATAAAACCATTAATACAGTTCTTCGTTCTGACTCCTTCTGCGCAATACATGCTGATGTCTACGAATTAATTCGTAGAACAGTTAACTTCTCCTTTTGCAGTTACAGCAACTGTTTATCACTACCACAATTCCTTCCATTCCTATTTTTATTTGCACGTATCACGTGATATGCTCATTCCAGAGGGATAGTTGTATTTGCATGTTGGTTGTTAGGTCAATTCCTTTCAAACGATTCTGATCTCGTGTTCTTGTTTATTAACGTCATACTGAGATGTAACACGAGGGTTATGGGCGACGGATCTAGTCATTTTGAACCTCAGTCAAGTGACAAGGGCTACATCTGAATTGGAACTTCCCTCTCTAAACTTCCACGCCACTCCCAGGGAGAACTTAATGCCTCGACCAGATTTAACGTGCATTAACCTCCTCAGATCATCAGTGGCATCAAAATTTGAATCCACGAATCGGCATAAACAAATTGCAAACATGACCTCTAGTTTACCACTTGCTACCCATTTCAAACGATACCATTTATATAAAAGTAAAATCTACGTATGACATGACATGCCTTAGTAAGGTATACTCGCTTAATATCAATTTAAAAGGCTTTAATTTTTATTATAACTTTTCTTTTTGTACTTTGGATTTTAATGAAAATAACTTTATTAATAACTTTTACAAACTTTCACGAACTTAATCGCCGTTATTTTGTAATTATCTCTTAAATAATTTTAACTCATTAAACACGTTGAAAATAATCACTTGTGTATATGATAATTTCTCTACGCGTAATTAAATGAAAACAATTTTTACTTTAATCAAAATTGTGTGAAATACAAACTAAGAAACTTACCGTTTTATCACATTTATTAACACGTGACTTTAATAATCAATCTATCGCATAATGCAGAGCACATTTTTCTATCCTAATTCGGAGCACATTTTCGAGTAGAAAAAGGTTCCAGTTCTTACATAAATTTATGATGTTGTAACACATGCATCTGCTTATTATGCTGCGTTTTGAAAATTTAGAAACAATTCGCAGATCCGTATTTTTTCATTAAAACATGTTAAATTTGAATATGATTTAGCAGTACAGTGTATGTACAGATAAAATATGGAGCACTTTTTATAAGGGGAAAAAGTTACTCGATTCAGATAAAAGTCATATGCTTAAAAATATATACTGTTGTCCAAAAGAAAACGGACTCAGAATATAATATTATTGCTGGGGTAGTTTTGTATTGAGGAAAGTATTTAGCGTTATTAGGTCCTATTCTTTAATATAACAACAATCTTAAATCTTATGTTAAGAATTGATTAATAAGTAAAGATTTATTTTATTTTACTTTATTTTATAGGATTAATATAATTGCATTCAATTTAATATGTAATTAATATAAGCTTATTTTGTTTAAATTTTAAAATCAGAAAAAAGAATAGTATCAAGGTCTTTAATAATATATTGTCTATTTTAATATAATGGCGTTTGCTTTAGTTTTAATATCTGTGTGAAAAAAATAATATCAAGGCCTTTAATAGTTTTTCTAGAATTATATTTTATCGCTTGTTGAATTTTATTACCCAAAAATTAATTTTTTATTATAAAATCACCTACTTTGGTTTATTTTGTTATTAAAATTGGAATCGTTTTTTAATTTCAGAAGGGTTATAATTTTATCAAAAAAAATTGTAATCCGAGATTAATAATAAGATCAATTAGTCGCCAAGTGTTTTGGGAAGGAAGAACTTTTGTATCTATGATGCGCATGTGTATTTATCATTGTATATGTGTCGTCTCTTTAAATAAAAAGGAAATATTGAATTTTTTTGAGTCATAGTTTTTCAGCTGCGCGTCTACGATTCTTCACGTTTGAAGTTTCGCGAGATTTAAAAATCTCTCTCTCTCTTTCGCAATGAAAACAAGAAAGAAAAAAAACTGAAACCCCTTAAAACCTTAATATTTTTAAAAAAATAAATTAAAACATACATTGTGTCCATACAAATATAGATATCTGTAATGAATCATTTTGTGTGAACAAAAAAAAATAGACAAATTTCGGTAACGTGCCGCAGATAATATGCAAGCAATGCAAATTTTTAAGGTAGTCCTTTTACTACACAAAACCGTATATACGCTTTCATGAAGAATTTATTACATAACACAAAACAAAATCCCTTTCAATCTAATTTTGAGAGTTTCAATTAGCATTATTAAGTCAGGAAAGCATATTTTATCGCATGAAGTCTTGCTTATTTGCTTGGACATCACGTAATTATTGAAATTAATTACTGCAAGTTGGAAAATGAATAATTGCGCTTTCACCGTAAATAATCCATTTCGGTCGACTCTGTGAGTGAGTAGCATACTCATCGGTAAATTTGCCGCATCTCGCTAATCGTTGGCGTCATAATTTAACATTGTACGATTAACTACTTCACTCGTATAAAAAAAACTGACAAAATTTCAGGCTCAATTTTTAACCCACATCTGATCTCAAGAATATAATTAACCAGATCCAGATTTAGGAACATCTGCAGTTTCTGGCGGTGAGTTTTTAAACAGAACGGTCTTTTGATTGTTTTAAAATTTTCTCTGAATATCAAACGAGTGGCCGTGGTAGCATAGTGATCATAGTCACGAACGCGAGGCCAACATTGGTTCTTCGAGACTTGAGTTCGAGTCCTGATTTCATTAATGACACGTCGTGTTGTGAGGACACGTCATGTTGTGAGGTTAATGTACGTTAAATTTGTAGAGGCCCCAAGCCCTTCTGTTGGCGTGGTGTAGAAGTTTAGAAAGGGAGGTGCCATCACAGGTGTCGTCCTCGTCCCCTAACAGAGGTTCAAAATTATGAGGTTCGTAGCCACTAGCCCTTGTGTTACTTTTAAGTTCGACAGTAATAAACAATCCAATTCTAAAATTCAAAAAACGGTCAGAGACAATTAAAAACGTTTTCGACCATTAATGCAAACCGACGTAGAGTATCTAAGGCCATTACTCATTTATTTAATATATATAATTTATTTATTTATTAATGTCCAACTTAAAAGCAACATGTTGGCTATTGATGACAGAGATACTAATTTTGAGCCTCGGTCAAGTGATGAGGACCAAACTGAAGCACCATCTTCGTTTCCAAACACCTACTCCACGCCCCAGGAAGACTTAGAACCTCGATAGATTTAATGTGCAACAGGAGCGATGCAAGACTTGTCTTCAGTGATATCAGGAATAAAACACGTGGACCGACTGAAACATCCATTGGTCATGAAATCGATAAAAGGCTACTTTTTCCGTGGCAAAATTGGGATATTTGCTTACATCTGGCTGCCTATTCCTTCCAGATATAAGGTACTTTAACCACAGCCAGTATGTCTCGTAATTTTAATTCGCGATCAGATGACGAGGTCGACTTCTGAACGGGCCTCCTATTCTCCACATTCATCACATGCTAGAGGGAAGAGCCACTTGATCCCCGACTTATTTAATTTGCGTCAGCCCCATTACATCACGGGTCTCGAGGGCATCTGTATTCGAACTCATGATTCGACTCGAACAATGTCGGCCACGAGCTAAGACTATGACCACTCGGTTAACAGCGCCCGCCAAACGTATTTACATTCATACAATATATAATGAAACTCATGTTGCTTCTAGTGCGACATTATAATAGTATTACTAAACAAATCAATGCCGTGTCAAATAGACCTACACTGGACAACTAAAAACCATAAGATTATAATAATGAAAAACGTTATAAAATACTCCCCAAAGAATTAAAATACAACAATTTTTGAAATAATAAAAAGTAATAATAATCCAAAGAACACCACACACTCAAACGCATCAAAAAATAATAAGGCTTGCATCTAAGAACTAGAAAAATTAAATTTTCAACAGACTGCGTCTAACAGCCAAAATGATACATAAAAGTCGTACAAATCGGCTAATTTATTGCGAAAACACAGCCATGTAGTGTTGAATTTTTGATGTAGCTGTATCTGGTAAATGTTTAACAAAAAAATACATGATGGGGCTATAAACAACTGAGAATATAAGTTTATATTCTCAGAAAGTCCAGTAAAATCAAATATTTTACATAAACATTTTTTAAAAGGGTAATAAAAATATTCCACTTGTTATTTATTATAATTCTTTATTAAACTTTTTTTCAGCTTCTTATTTCTTACCGACACATAGTCCGGTAACTTCATGCAATAAACCCCATAATTTTGAACCGCGGTCGCAGGACAAGGTCGGTAACAAACTGGCACTCCATTAACTACATCTATTTTTTTTATTCATTGCTTATTGACAACACGAGGGTTCATAATTTTGATTCTTGGTTGGCTGACTAGGACGACACCTGAGCTATCGCTCCCCTCTTCTAACTTTCACAACAAGCCAATGCGACGATTTTGAGCTCTGGTAGATTTAATTTGCCTCGACTATGCTGCACGACGAATCTTTAATGACAACAGGAACTCGAACTCTCAACATTTTTGTCATTCAAAGTCAGTCTTGTAGATCAGAGTATTTCTCTAGTCAGAAATCTTATTCTTTTTGTGACTCGTATGTATTCCAGAATTAATCTTTTAAATAATGTAATGGGAAATTTATTTTCCTTCAAATGGAAATTATCTGCCATTTCCAGTTGAAAACAAACGGTTCCTTCATCTAAATCTGATCTATTTCTTTAATTATATTTTAAGTGACTCAATTCCTTTATTAACTATCACTACACAACATGAAGTCTAAATATGCTTTCTAAGACGTGAAATTAATAGAAATTAATGGTCCTCTTTCTAATTAATTTCATCCTCTGCTGGTATATTGTGATATTGCAAAAGATTAAAGATTTGAGTTATACTTCCGCAAATAATAGTTAATGATTTAGGTAGATCAAATTCTCACTAATTTCCAGCATACTACTACTAATACAGCAGTACAGTTAAATATTGAGGATACTGTACGTGTAATGTGATAAAAATGCTACAACTGTTTCATTTTATATGCATAAAAACTTCAAATAAAACCAAACAGAGGTATTGCCATTAACTCTGATAAACATGTTGTTGACCTGAGTAATGGGGACACTTATATCCGTATTATAAGAGTTTCATTAAAATCAAACGAATTATAGTGTTATTTTGTTAAAATTAGGGAATAGAGAAATATAGAAAGAAATACAGTTATATACAAACTGACATAACTGTGTTCCAAGAGAGCTGAATCTCAAAATATTTCACTTAATCCTAACTAAAGTGAATCCATGATTTAAAAATAAAAAAAAAAAAAACTAAATCTGAACTGTTTTTGGAATAATACTTACAAAACGTTTCTCTCAGTTGTTTATGCTTAAATTCCTTTCCTCTTTATTTCTCGGATACGTATAAGTAGAGAAATGAAGAACAAAAGAAATTACATAATTCGTATGTCTTCTAAAACTATTCTTTCAAATTAAGAAATGGAAATTTTTTTTTCCGAGTGGAAAACATCTGCTATTTTTCCAGAAGAAAACAAATTATTATTCCATCTATATCTGAGCTATTTCTTTAACTGTGTTTGGATTTAAGTCTATCTTTAGATTTCAGGAAGAAAGGAGGGGAGGGAATAACGCACTTAGGATTGGTTGAAAAGTATAACGGTACTATAACCCTAACTTTTTTTGTCATCTGATTTTCAAAATTCTTGTTGAACCTGAAAGCTACGTAAGTCTTCTACGTAATGCATTTTATGTTCTTTGTTTCCAGGTGTCGCTACATGTTAAGGATTGTAGGAAATGATGACCCACAAGGAGATGAGGTTGAAGCATCGGGCCTTTTTTATTGATTGATTACACATTTATTAACATCGCACTTCGAAGCAACATGACGGTTGTTGGCCATTTACCTCGTAATTTGGAGTCTCGGTCAAGTAAAGATGACGACCCCTGCGCCTACCCCTCCCTCTCCAAACTTCAACACTACTCTAATGGGATGACTTGAAGCCTCGCCAGATTTAACGAACATCAACCCCGCTGCATGACAGGTATGAAGTGGCGTCAGAACTCGAACCCACGACTCGACGAGAACAATGCCGACCTCGAGTTTGCGACTATGATCACTAGGCTACCGCCGCCACTGAAGCAGCAATGGCGCCACACACAAAAAAATTGGGTGCTTCTTTTATTAACTTTCGAAAACAAAAGCAGAGTTTATATGAGTTAAAACTGTCGAGACTCCAAGTCCTCCCATAAATATGGTGTGGAGAGGGTGAGACCAGTTCAGGTGTCGTCTTCGTCACTTCACCGAAGTTCAAAATTACGAGGTCCACCGCTAATAACCCTCGTGTTGCTTCTAAGTGCGATGTTAATAAGCAATTAATTAATTGGGTTTGATTTTTGATGTATTAACGTCTCACTAGAAGCAACACGAAGGCTGTTGGCTACGGACTTCGTAATTTTAAACCTCGTCAGCTCAAGTGATGAGGACGACACCTGAATTGGGCTCACCCTCTCCTTACTTCCATGTCACATCAACTGGAGTACTTAAATGAATCGGAATATATAGATTTCTTTTATATAAAAGGTAGTAAAACATTTACAATAACAAAAATGTGAAGAGAGATATATATTTTCCTTCAGCTTAGTTTCCATTAGGCAGAAGTTTTGGCTTATATGGTTGCTATGTTTTGCATGTCATGTTAGTTTTGTCTGGTGACGATTTGTTATTTAGTTTCTCCATTTTCTGTTTTCATTAGATACGAATAGTATCTGCAAAAATATATTTTTTTCTTTTGCATCTTGATATTTTGAATTTGTGGTTTTTCCATTTTGAGTCATAAAATTTTTTCTGTTGTGATAGTTTTGAATCAGTAAAACATTGTTTAATCAGCACATCTATCTAATGGCAGATTTAGAATTTTAAAATGTTATAATTTGTTTTCATTATGGTTTTTTCTTCTGTATATATCATTTATTTTTCAAGATTTGGTTTATATGTGAATTTTATGTGTGAATTCTGCCTTCTTGTAGTTATTTAAAATCTTGGTATTTTCTAAGGCTAATTTATATTTTACTTAATTATTTTGTTACATAATGTTTACTATTTTTCTTGTTTTATGTATTTAGGCTCACAAAAATTAATTTAATAGTTTCCTTCTTATTTTATTTTTTCTATAATATATAAAAAATTAGTTAGTAGGCTTTATCATGTAACTATTGAGGACATTTTGTTTTGCTTTAATATTCACTTTTACTCAACATTAATTTATACACAAATACATCGCTTAGATTTTTTTTTTTTATCCGGGTAGAAGAAATAATACCTCTTAAACGAATCGAGTTGTTCAGTTCGTAACTACATATTCTTTCTTTCTATGGCATTTTTCTAACACAGAGCTTGCAATATCTCTCGCTATATTTCTTCAATGCCTTGACGGATATTGATCTTGAGCTAAGCTAGGAATGATTTGTAGCGTTATTGGTAAAACTCGATCTTTAAGTTACCGCCAAAGGAAAACAAATCGGTAGTGCGAGATCAGGGGAACGTGAGGACTAATTCCAAATTCTCGGAAACGTTTTCAAGTCGAGCTCCTGGTTTTTCAAAAATGTTCTGCAACGGTACAAAATTGCCTGACTGCGCCAGTTTTTCGAGTATCTTCGACAGACCCTGGAGTCTATAATGGTGTAACCAAGAAAAATAAATCAAGATTAGAAGAAGGGCTAAGTAAATGAAATGGCGCATATATACCCAACATGGGATAATTTTACCACGTTGTTTTATTTGAGTATTTTACTACAATTAGTATTCCAAATCTTTATTTCAATATTCTGATAACAAACAAAGAAATCCATTTTCTTAAAAGACATTCATATTGTAAATTATTAAGTAATTCTCGGCCTACCCAACGTATCACATATTTCAACGAAAAATGAAAATATCTCTTTATAAAGTAAGTTTGTGATAAGTTATAAATCTTAAAATGTCTAAATTCAAAATAAAAATTGTTCAAGAATTGAGACTGACTCAAAGTTCTCAAACTCATTCCTTGAATTCAGCATTTTAAAATTGTATTTTAGAATAACAAAGACCTTAGCATTTGAATTTTTAATAAAAATAACTTACGATAAAGTAAGTTATAAGTATTGAAAGAACTACCAGACACAAATGCAAAAGTTAATATTTACATCTCATTATACTAGGCCACGAGAAACAACTGCAAACATCCATAACTATTCGTTAATTTATGGCATATTAATTAAATTTATTCCACCCAGTCTAACTACAATCGTGTCTTAATTAATTCTGCATATATACTTTTCCTAAATAGTTACGCTCGTCTTTGATCTTAAGGGGGAAATATAAGGAAATTTAAGGCACTGATATTAAAAACTAAATTTTTTTCCCCCACATTATACGCGATAAAATTGAAAAATTTTAGAGTTGGAAAAAATACATCGAAAAGATAAATCGTTTTTTGATATAGTTTTTGAAAGAATAAATAGAGTAAACTAGCATTTAATGAGTTATTATTTCAGTTTTAAAAAATTAGCTTTGTTTCTAAGTGTTACCTTATTAAATATAAACGCTTAAAATAACGTACAATGGATATTACTTTTTTTATGTGAATTCATTTTCATTTTAACTTTCAGGCATTTACTGACATAAAAAAAACGAAAAGTTAATTTTTTTTAAGTTACATTTACGGAACATCATTAATTATAAAGGTTCTAAAGAAGTGAAGCGGTCGTAGTGGCCGAATGGTCATGATCACGTGCCCGTGACAGTCCTTGTTTCAGTCCAGTCATGGATTTGAGTCCTGATGTCACTAAAAACTCGTTGTGCACGATAAATCTATCGAGGCTGAAAGTCCTCAAGCTGGCGGGGAATGAAAATTAAGAGAATAGAGTGGAAGTTCAGGCTTAATCATGGCTCAAAATAACAAAATTCGTCACCAACACCTCGTGTTTCTTCTAAATACAGCGTTAATAAGCAATGCAATGAATGACCATGATTTAAAATTTCGAGATACGTCACTGAATGGTCCAATATTGCGATGTTAATAAATCATTCTAATCGATATAAATGTATATGGATTGTTCTTTCTTTACTCATCGGTTAATGCTGGATATTTCTATTTATCTAAATAAGTTTTCTTTGGTTTCTTATATTGCAATGCGGTCGTTTTGATTTGGTTTCTTTAATTTTATAAAATTTGCATATTCTTAGACAACATTTTCTGTAGGAAATGTTAGCCTGTAAAACGATGTTAAACCCTAATATGTCTGCTTGAAATTCAATTTATAAATATCATATTTCATTTCCTTTTTGATTTATTTTATCCATTTTGCTCATCATTTTCATGCCTAGATTACTTTCATAATTTGAAGTTTATTTTTGCTATTTTGTCATCATTGTTTCATGTATTTGTTCTTTTTATAGTTTTTGGGGTAATTTTCTTTTCTTGATTTTGCATTTAAAAATGCTCATTTTATTTGCTTTTCATTTTTGTAAGTTTTCATTATAATTTGGGATTTCAATTTAGTCTTATTTGTTATTCTATGATATTTTAATTTATTTTAACTAGTTTGTATATTAACAAAATATTACACACGCGCCTAGAAACACATATATACATATATATTTATATGTGTGCGTATGTCTGTGTGATAGAAGCGATTAAGTAAATTCAAAATATCAATCATAACAAATTTATCATATCAATCATAAATTCACTGCATTAATGTCTAGAAACTACATAATTAAAGGAATCATTAAATAAACCAAAACTAATACAACTAAGTAAAATTATTATAATTAAACAAAAAAATTAAAACTCTAAAACAAAATCAATAATAACAGAAAACTTGTAAGAGAAAGCCCGGTGAAAGAAAGAAAAATTTAGAATAATGGAAATAACAATTAATCTGTACTATATTTTAATGATATTGTATTTATAACGTAATTATCAAATTATCACATTCAATGATTGCGTTGTAACAAAATATGGTAACAAACCAAAATCAGCAAAATTCAGAAAAACAACCCTAGAAAGAAGAAAGAGACACAGTACAAATGTTAAAATCAAATTCAATTAAATTGCAAACAGCACACATACGCAAATATCATTAATAAACATGTAAAAATTCTAAAAGTTAAGTCTAAAATGCATTAATTAACAAAAATCTAAAAAAAAATTCAATAAACAAAATAAGCTACAAAAACAAAATGTAAATATACCAAACCTCATCATAAATAGTGAGGAAACTTTTAAGACAACAACCATCAAGGAAGTAATAATACTTATAACATATAAAACATTAAATAAAATGCAAATAAATAAATAAATAACAAGCATTACTATACCAAATTTTAAAATAAGAAAAACATTAAAAGTTCATACAGCCTAACTTACCATTACTGTCATGAAGTACATCGCCAAAGTTAACGCCAATTTATTAATTTAAAGGAACTATAACAATAATTAGATGTAAATAAAACAAAAATACTATTCAGATTGTAACAAAATTAAAGAAAATATTTTTGTAAAACAATATTAACAATATTTAAAACAAAAACAATTAAAATAGATAAGAATAGATAACAACTTATAAGATTAAAATGGGCTCAAAACAAAATAATGAGTTGTCATCATCTAAACAGAAAAACCTATTTATTCGTGTGTGTGTATTGTGTGTGTGTGTGTGTGTGTGTGTGTGTGTGTGTGTGTGATGATATTGTACATCCCGAATCTACGATGGTTTGCTCTTATGCAAGGGGCTGGTTGTCAAGAGGGCTAATTCCATTTCATGATTCCATTATGTTGTTTTTGTAGAGATTCAATGATGAGGCTCGACTTGTTGTACTTCGTTTATTAGAAGCGATGATGAAAACTGAGTGTATTTGCAAAAGGAGATGACGAATTGACCAGTTCAATGGAGCAAAATAGATGGCTGCCTCATGTAACCAATATTGGAGAAGGGCACTGGAAAGCGCTCTGGCATTCAGGGTTTACTTCCGACGCGGGTAATGCGAAGGAGAAGAGAAGCGGAACGGAGGGAAAAAGAGTGAAAACGAAAGGTCATTCAGTTTTGTTCTGGAATAGGTGGCGCTGCGTGAGTTATCACATGACGCTGATTCGTGGTGCCATCGTGTATTGGAGGAACTGGTTTTACAGTACATTGGAAAATAAAATTAATTCCTTAATAATTAGCTGGAAAATCCTATATATATATATATATATATATATATATATATATATATATATATATGGGGGTGCGTGTGTGTGTATCTGAATTCAAAATTCTATATTTTAATATTAAACGACTCAAAATAATAAGTAATTCATGAATGCAAAGAAAAAATATAGAAGTTTTTTTTATTTACAAGTACTCAATATAATTTCTTTTATTTACACGTATAATGTCAATTTGACGTCTAAATTCCTACCAAACACGTTGTAAAGTGTCAATGGTAATGGATTGGACAATAGCAGAATTCCATTATTTAAGTTCACATAAATATGTGGGTAATGGTGGCACAAATACTTTATCTTTTACAAACCCCAAAAGGAAGAAATTTCATAAGGCCATATCAGGTGACGTAGATTGCCAGCTGTGTAACATCAAATCATCTGGTCTATTGCGACCGATCCATCTTCGAAATAGCTCCATGAAATCTTTCGTGAAATAGCTTCACGAAGAACACACGAGGGCCATCTATTTTTCCCAATATAAAATTTAGAAAGTTTTTTTTCATATTCATGTATTACTTATCAATCTCTGTCGTTCATATTTTAAAATACGGAATTTTGAAATCGGATGAATCATTTTGAATAACCCTGTACATGGCTTGTGATGTGACCTATCCCACATGGTTAGGTTGAAAGCTAAATCATGGCCACGAGACCAAAAATCTTTAAGTAATAATTTACGAGAAAAGATGAAGGGATTATATCTTCTCTGTCAAGATCCATGCAATTTAAAGAAGCTTGGTAGAGATCTGAAAAATATTACAGTTAGTGCAGGTCGGAAAGACTTTCTGCCCCTTGTCAAAAGTAAGATTTTTAGTGTGTCCACTTGCAAGTCTACAAGTGGTGACTTGGACTTTTCTATTCCCTTTAATAATAAGGGTGCCATCAGGAGCTTGCCTAGCATACCATTAGTGAGTCGGAGAGTCTTTTATAATTGTTGGTTAGATATTTTTTATTTTTGAATAGGTTTCAAGGAAGGTTGTGTGTGTGTGTGTGTGTTCTTTAAACATACACAGTAAAAAACAAAGACTAGAACATATATTTTATTTTTACTTATTTTAATTATTTCTAGTTATATTGTTTGTGGAAACAAATTTTACCAATAGAATAGTCTTGCAGATAATGTCATCTCCAGAATGATTAATTGGTTTGAATTAATGTTACACACACTAGGAGTTTAAGGAGGACTATTAGCAAATGATCTTGTAATTTAGAAAGTCATTCAAGTCAGGAAGATGTTTGCGGTTGATTGATTGTTTGATTATTATAATCATCCTTATCATCAACATAAAAGCTATTGGCGTAGGACCTTCTAAAGAGAATTCTAGATTAAGCTAGATTAAAAAACCTAACTCATCAAAACTCAGTTCATGATCACGGTAGCCGAATGATTAAGGCAGCGAGCTCGTGGTCGACGATGATTCAATAATAATGAGTGTTCGAGTTCTATTTCTACAAGACTCGTCGTGATGGAAGCTACGAAATTGGGGAAGGAGAACTGTAACTAAATATGCATTGACATCCAGTAAAAGAGCTTCAGCTCGTTAAATTTGCTGGAGCACAAAGTCATCTTTATGGCGAGTAATGGCGGGGATGAGGAGAATGGGATGCCGGCTCAGGTGCCAACCTTTACATTTGAAAGTGACTCAAATTTATTAAGCGTCTTGACTATGATTAGCGGATTTTTGCGCAAAGTAGAAATAAGCAGACGGAAAAAAATTACTTAAATTTATGTAAGTCGAATACCAGCTCATGATTTAACTCTTAAGAACATATCAATCAAAATGACTTAAGATGGTCATGCGAATGTTAAATGCTAGAAATCTGGCATATTTTCCATTTTTTTAGTCATATATTTTTTAAAATTTCAATTATATCCTTTAAGTTTTTAATGTGATTATTTATAATTTACCCTTAGATAAACTAATTTTAATTATTGATAAAAAAAATTCTATAATTTATAATTTTTTTAATGATAACGCCTTATTTTCTCATTATTTAATGGTATATTAATTTGTATGCAATCCTAAAAAGGTTCCCGCTCCAAAATAATAATTTTTCTCTCATTTCACAAAAAAGTAATTCCTTAGAAATATGTGGAACATTTAACACAATGCAATTTTCCACTTTTTGAGGATTATTATAATTAACATTAAAATATTTTATGTTTTAAAATGTACCTACCATTGAAAAGATATCAAAATATTTGCAAAACATAATATTAATTCAAATTACGCAAAATAATATAATAATGTACTTGTACAATTTTCGCAAGGTTATCTGAAATTATATTTAGATACCTTACATGAAATAATAAAAACTTCATTTTGAGAAAATGAGCTTCAAAATTATAAGTAATTATATATATGAATATATATATATATATATATATATATATATATTCAATGTTCTTATGATGTGTGCGTATTTTGTTGAAGCGGATAACTTGGCTAATAATTCTGGAATAACTCAGATTTAAGCTTATCACAACATAAAATATATACTCTATTCCTTTGCTATTCTTCAAATTTTGGTTTTCTATAATTTTTCAATTATCTTTTTGTGATAATTTTAGTCGTTGTTAATTTAACTTTTCGTTTAATCTACTTTCATTTGAAATCTATTAGTACGTAATGTTTTCCTTTTATAGTTAAATTTGCATATTTACTTTTATTATTTTTTTTCTTTCTACGCTGATTTATCTGTATATTTCTTATGGATTGGTGTATATCTTTTTACTCAATGATACAATAACGATTTCTCACATATTGGTTTATTTTTTAATAATACAGATTACCTCCTAGATGGTTTTTGATTAAAGTATTGAGGTTTAATTAAATATTGTACACACACAAATATATATATATATATATATATATATATATATATATATATATATATA